>SNQJ01S0021273.1:5198-73783 GCA_010110895.2 Picea sitchensis | reverse complement strand
GTAGAAGGAATTTTTGTTTCTTACTATTAGTGAGGAAGAGTAGCCTTCATGATAAAACCTAGAACTTTTGAGCAACATGTGTGTTCCCCCGATGGTATCATGGCTTGGAATGAGGGTGCTTTGTTGTAAAAATAATAAGTGTAGTAGAGCCTAAGGTTGGGTGGAGAAACGTTCACCCTCAGTCAGTTTCCCAACCAGTTATTTCTGAATAGATAAGTGTACTAGCATGTTTAATGTGTTTGATACTTGTTCCATTTGAAATATTTTTGTGTTTATTCAGTAGGTAATTGTATGATGTGTAAATACAGTATAATAATCAAGGATTGTATATCCATGGTTTTTTAATCATATGAGTAAATATTCATTACTGATGTATGTCTCTATGAGATAGAAATAGATATGGGGAAATCATGCAAATCCCCTTGAATATCTAGTAACTCCTTCTTGGAAGATTTCATAAACTAATGGGTCATAGCCACCCATGGTGGAAAACCCATGTCCAGAGCATGCATGGATTTCCTAACTATATAATCTTTGTAATTTATGAAATGAATTTGCACAATGGGTTGTCCTTGCTCCAGTGATTATGCAGAGGAACTTGGGTTCTTATCCCTCAAATAGTTTTGATAAAGGAAAGGGCCAGTAAGGGATTGGTTTCTCAGAGATTTTTTTGAACCTTTACCTGAGTGTGGAGTGTGAATAAGTAACCCATAAATATATAAAATGACCAAGTGTCGAGAGGTGATCTCGATCGTCCATCAGTGGGTTGAGAGGTGATCACAATCGTCCATCGAAAAAATAGGTGTCAAAAGGATTTAGAAACGACATAAGGATAAGTTGTAGGTACAAGCCTAAGAGGCCATGGGTCATTGATTCACAGTGATCTCATCCATTCATCAAAGATCAAAGGGTGGGAAAAGTATTTCGAAAAATATTTTCATATGAGTCGCAAGGAGTTGATGTTCCAAAGAGGAGAGCCTAAAAACCCATGAGTAATTTTCACCCCTCTGTCCATCATTGGGAGACATAATTTGGAAAGGTTGTATGACCTATTCGCATAATTGAGAATCGTGCAACTTTTTTCCTGAAGTAGGTTTTGGACCATTAATCTCGGTCAATCCAGGTCATACAATCTCACAGGTGCCCTATTACCATGGGTTTTCGCTTATGGAAAGGTTGCGTGGGTGTCAAGCTTGAGTAGTCCACGAGCACGAGACCAAATCAGAAGTTGTAGGTTGATTAGCAAGGAAGGAATATGGACCATCAAATTTGGTGATCCCAATGGCCTGATAAGGATCATGCTAGTTTAAGGACCCCTATTAATTGAGATCATCGATCAATACCATTTTCCAACCATTCGATCGATCAGATTGGCATGTTTCCTCGTAAGGAGCCCAGGGAAATGTGGATGCCACGTCAATTCATTGAGTCAACATGCCATGTGGGTATGTAGGGTCAAGAAACATGCTAGCAAAGGGAATATGTGTCAGAGACTATTGTGTGGTATGAGGCAAAAGAAAAGGGGGTAGGTGTCCTCTATAAAGTGGTCAGAGAAAAAAGAGAGGCCATTATTGGTCAATCACTTCCAAACTCGAAGAGGTGGAGAGCCATTGATCTTGGATGATTTGGTTTGATTGATCATTTGGAAGATTTGCAGAAGGGAGGTTTATTTCGATAAAATATTCGTAAGGGTTGGAACCGATGTAAGGAGTTTGAATGCAGTGTTGTGGGACGATACAAACCCAACAAGCTTGAAAGGAAGGTTTCCTACAGTAAAATGTTGTGCGGGTGGGAGAATTCCCTGATGGGGATGCTCTAAGAGACTCATGAGATTTTTAGGATCGATGACTGGTGTTCGCATGGATTGCATGAGGTACATACATATGCCACATGGAAGAAGTGATGTACTCAAAACTGAAATCGCCAGATTTCTTTAGGGAGCTATAACTTTCTAACCAGATATTGATTTTGAGCATGGTTATAGTCATTAGAAATATATTGAGGAGTGGATTCCCTCTATGGGTTCAGATCCAAAAAATGAGTTGATATTTTAAGAGGAAATTTTGACATCCCGCCATCCTAAGAAAGGGTTAGGGGGTCAAGTTTCTTATAGAGCGGTATCAAAGAAAAGTTCAAACACTAGGCTTTAATGAGATAGAAACCTACCATAAGGATTTAATTGTAGAAGCCAAGATTATCCTATTGAACTCTAATGTAATTGGAAAGTCACATATTCACTCCAATTTCTTATATGATTGTATAATATAATGTTTAACAAAAACATTATGTCTTTTTCGCTATTTGAAACTTATTCATGATTATGTGTACTAACAATGATTTCTGAGTGTAACTTCCATCATTAACATATTCTTGATTTTGGGATTGTTTAGGGCAATTGAAGCCTTGATGAGGCCAAGAAAATTGTATGTAATTTTGAATTGTGATTGGATAATGGTAACATGTTGTTTTGGCATTTAGAAGACTCATAGAAGAGAAGAATGAAATAACATATTGGTATAGTTCAACATGGAAGAGACCTCACATTTCAGGGATGAGGAATCCAATGATAGGAGGGATAGAGAAACCCCTCCATATTTAGTGGAAATTATAAGAAGCATACGGGATGAACTTAAAAGATACAAATAAGACAATGTGAAGCTTAATAGAGCCTAGGAAAAGAAGATAGAGTTAAATGCAATAATGTTGAAATTTTTTTCGGAGATACAAAATCACTTGCAGCAGGGTCCAACTGCCAACAATTTAGGAGGATAATCTGAGAAGCCACAAATCCCATCAAATATTTAGAGGAATGGGACAACACATAGTAATATTGGGATAAATTATTCCAAGAAAGTGCACAGGAGTGATAAGAAAGACACCTCAAGCAAAGACTCTTCCACAGGGTCCTCCAGTAAGAAAACCACTACCTATGAAGAACTATCCAGGAGTGAGACTAGTTCGAGTGCCCATAAGAAGAAGAGGAAAAACATTCAAGAGACTCTTTAGTTGAGGAATTCAGAAATTCAAAACCACCCACATTTGATGGAGAAATCAAGAATGGTGAAGAAGGAGAGCCATGGTTGCTAGGAATGAAAAAGTATTTATGAGTATAAAGTTACTTAGGGAATGTAAAATCAAAAGTAGACACCTTTAATTTGGTTGGAGGGGCTTCCATTTGGTGGGAAGGCCTCAATAAGGTAAATAGGATCATTGAGAATAAATTGAATTGGAAAAAGTTTGAGAAATACTTTAGAAAGACATACATGTATGACAAGTATTATCATAGAAAGGTTAAGGAATTCCATGATCATAAGTTGGGGAAGTTTACCATGGATGAATATGTAACTAGATTCTTCGAACTATTGAGGTATGTACCTTACATTAAGGATGAAAAAGAAAGGATCCATTTTTTTCTCAGTGAACTTCCAAAATATTTTCAAGATCGGATTGAGTTTAATGAGCCCAAAACCCTTGATTACATCATACGAAAAGCCAAGTATTTCTAGGAATGATTAAAGCATAGGCATGAGCCTCATAAGGATTGGAAGAGAAAGGATAAGACTAATTTTAACAAGAATGTATTTATATCCTCATGATTCAATATTTAGATAAAGATCGTTCATTCCAATCACCCCACTAAAAGTGTGCTCCAATAGAAGTATCCATCTCAAAGTGTGAATAAGCCAATAGAACCCACAAAGGAGAAAGTAGAAGAATAGGAGAAAGGACAATTAAAGTATTGGGGTTGTTGAGAAGAACATTTTTTGAGGGATTTCCTCCATATGTAGAATGATCATAGAATAATTTATAATGTTTAGGAGGCTACCAATGTCAATTATGTAGCAAGGAACACACCGCAAATTTATGTTGTTGTTGAAAATCAACAAGCGGACCACCAAGCTTAAGTGGTGGAGTTGGAAGGTATAATTTTCAAATGACCTATTTAAATTTTAATTAACCTTGGTTCTAACTTAAGTTACATTTCACCCTGAATTGTTGAGGCTTGTGACTTACAAAAAAAGAGGTATGCAAAGTCATGGTTAGTCTAACTAGCCACAAGAACTAAGAGAAAGGTGATTGAAGAAGTTGTAGCCTGCCCATTTGAAATGAAAGGACTGCATACACAATTATCCTTGAAGATCCTACCCTTGGGGTCATATTATGTGTTAATTGGAATGGATTGGTTAGTATCCCATAAGGTGAAATTGGATTATTTTAACAAAACTCTAGAGTGTGAATATGATGAAGGAACCAAGAGAGTATTGCAGGGTATTCAAAAAATGATATTAGTGAGACACATATCATCCTTAAAACTTAATAAATATAGTAGAAGGGGATCCCCTTTATATGATATACAAGTGATAAGCTCAATAGAAAATATCAACTTGAAAAAGGAAGATCACCCAGTGTTATGTGAGTTCAAGGACATGTTTCTGGAGGAGATACCAGGATTTCCCTCTAAAAGTGATAAAGATTATGTCAAAGCCTAATTCTAAGTTTCCCTATAGGATGATCACACCTAAGTTGGTGGAACTGAAAATACAATTAAAAGAGATGTCAGATAAGGGGTACATTAGGCCCAATGTGTCCTCATGGGGAGTGCCAACATTATTTGTTAAAAAGAAATATGGTACCCTCAAACTATGCATTGATTATAGGAAATTTAATAAAATGACCATTAAGAACAAGTATCCATTTCCTAGAATCAATGATCTATTTGATAAGTTGTAGAGGAGATACGGTTGTTTCTAAGATAGACTTGAGTTATAGATATCATCAAGTAAGAATTAAGGATGAGGATATCCATAAAATTGCTTTCAGAACAAGATATGGACTCTATGATTTTTTGGTGGTGTCATTTAGGCTTACAAATGCACCATCCATGTTTATGTTTTTAATGAACATCATTCTTAGAAAATATTTGGAATTTTTTTTCCTAGTTTGTATTGATGACATTCTTATTTATTCCAAGAACAAGGAAGATCATGAGGAAAATATAAGATTGGTGCTACAATTGTTGAAAGAGCACCGGTTGTATGCTAAATAAAACAAATGTTATTTCTTCCAAAGGTAGATCCAATATTTGGGTCATGTAATCTCAAAAGTTGAAGTGGTAGTAGACCCAGAAAAGATAAATGCAATCATGGATTGGCCAACCCTTAGAAATGTATCAGAGGTAATATCGTTTATGGGATTGGATAGATATTACCAAAGGTTTATCCAAGGATTTTTGAAAATCTTCCATCCAATCACTTCACTACAAATAAAACAGGTGAAATTTGTATGGTCAACAGAATGTGAGACCAACTTTCAGCAACCGAAGTATCTCTTGACTAATTCCCCTATGTTGAATTTTTTTTATTCTAACAAATATTACTTGTTATGTATAGATGTTTTCCAAGAAGGACTCGGTGGAGTTATAATGCAAGAGGGACATGTAATCAACTATCAGTCAAGAAAATTAAATGAACGTGAGCAATGTTATTTCACCCATGACTTAGAGCTTGCAACTATTATAGATGCTTTGAAAATGTGGATACATTACTTGCTTGGGAGAAGATTTGTCTTAATGGTGGATCAATATGGGTTGAAATATTTATTTAAACAGACATGTTTAAATGCCAAACAATCTATATGGATGGATCTCATCACTGGGATTTACTTTGAAATCAATCATCAAAGGGAAATAAAATCGAGTGGCATATGCACTCAACCGAAGTGTGCAAACAATACACTTGTTAGTAGAAAGCGTGTGTGAATCTAATATAAAGCAAAGGATTGGATTTTCCTTGTAACATGATAAGCTTTTCAAGATAATAAAGGACAATTTAGGGTAGGAGCCAAGAGGGCCAAGTTGCAAAGGATATCAACTCACCAAAAACATATTTCTAATGTACAACAACAAATTGTATGTACCCGATTTAGTTTAACTAAGGAAGTTAATAATGGATGAGTTCTATAAGAGGCCTTATGTGGGTCATCCAAGTTACCAAAAAATGGTAACAACAGTAAGAAAGTTTTATTACTAGCCTAGAATGAAGAGAGATATCACAGATTATATCGCCAAGTGCTTGGAGTGCCAAAAAGTCAAAGTTGAAGATTGACATCTAGCGAGATTGTTTTTCCCGGTGCAAATTCCAAAGTGGAAATGGGAATTCATGTCCATGGAATTTATTACAAGAATACCAAGGAATACCAAAAAACATGATGTATTCATGATGGTGATGGACAAGTTGAGTAAGGAAACTCACTTCATCCCCATTAAATCCACTTATAAAGCCACAAATGCTGCAAATTTATTCATAAAGGTAATTTTAATATTTCCTTCCATGCCCAAAATGATCATATCAGATCATGATGCCAAATTCACATCAAACTTTTGGAAGGGTTTGTTTGCAGGTTTTGGAACATAGCTAGATTTCAACACTGCTTATTATCCCCAAACAAATGGACAAACAAAGAGAGTGAATAGGGTGATGGAAGATATGTTAAGAATTTATGCTATGCACCAGCCCAAAAGTGGGAAGATTATCTACCCCTAGTAGAGTTCGCTTACAATAATGGCTATCAAGAGTCATTAAAGATGATCCCCTTTGAGGATTTATATGATATACAAATGTAATTTTCCAATTAGTTGGAGTAATTCAATGGACAAGACTACACTAGGACTAGATAAGCTAAAATAAATGGAGTGGGAAATAGTTCAACTTAAGAAGAATATGAAAATAGCTCAAGACAGGAAGAAGAGATACATTGATAGGAAGACAACCCATAAGGAATTTAAAGTAGGAGATCATCTCTACCTCCGGGTGAAACCCAAAAGAAGTTATCTTATAATGGGGACTTGTACCAAGTTGACACCTTGCTATTGTGGACCATTTAAAGTTTTAGAAACAGTGGGACCGATGGCATACCTACTTGCATTGCCTCCTACTTTCAAGGCTCATGATGTATTCCATGCATATTTACTTAAGAAATATATTCATGATTCTAATCATTTTATTGATTAGACTATGATATAGGTGGAACCAAAAGGAGAGTTCCAGCCCCAACCTCAATGCATACTCAATAGGAAGGAGACACTATTCTAGAATTGAGTTATTGCACAGGTCAAGGTGAAATGGAAGCACTTTGGAGTAGATGAGGCCACATGAGATTTAGAGGATGCCATGAAAAATGCATACCCATTTTTGTTGAATGTATAAAATTGGTTTGTGGTTGGTGAAAACATCGAGGATGGTGTTTCCTTTAAGGGGGAGGGGAATGTAACACCCTATTTTCCCCTAGTTTGTAATAAGAATTATGACTTAATATTGTTGTGAGCAATGGACTAGATATTTGATATTATACATATAAATAAAACGTGTTTTTATTTAATAAAATAAGGTCGAGCAACTGACTAAAGTGTGGAACGAAGGTACTAGCCATGATACCACGAGTGGGAACCAGTGAGGGGGGATTTGGAATTACCTTGTTACCCAAAGAATGAAACTTCACCTAATAAATCCTTAGTTCCTAAATTTGTTTGAAGTATTTTACCTATACTTGTTCAACATAAACTAGTTAATGAGAAAAGACCTGGTGGTCCAACAGTTAAGTATGCCTTCAAGAAGGTACAAGGAAAACAATTGGATTAGTGAAAGTTCTCGGCCATAATGTAGCATCCTCAACCCCAAGCTAGGGCATGCCACATAATAATTTTCTTCTATGATATAAATTAAATAAAATTATGCTCTGCATATGAACACTCATGCATTCTAGCAACAAATAACATTCAAGCATAATTAAAACAAAAAACCCATAACAAAATTAGCATAAATAATTACACTGAAATTATAACAAACACATAGAATATACTTATCTTCTGTAAATCATTGGTTGGATGCAAACCTCATACATTCCTCCCAACCATAGACTATGTTGCTCATAAACTCTCTATTAGTGTTGGTGTACAAATATGTTCAATATATATCTTACACTCATTTAAATGTCAATCTGGGATTCATAATCAATAGAGTTGATGCACTATATTTGCCGATAACAGATAGGATCCTATGTCTGATGAGCATAGCATAAAGAAGAAACAATCAATACCAATACTCTGTTTTACAAATTTTTAATCTATCTTCCTCACACAACTTAAAGATCAGAAAACGAAACTCATAACCATAATCCAACAAGCATGTGATCTAAAGGTTTTTGCTCAAGTAATGAATCTGCCCATTCATAGGCTCATGAAATAAAAGAGATGGACTTTAAATCGTCCCCTGTAGCAACTAAACTAATCAACAATTAACACTATGTTTTAGGATATCCAAATGCTTCACACAACTTCAAACTTAGCAAAGAAAACTGATAATAAAAATTCTCAAGCAAAACAATCAATCAAGGGATTCTATCTTATGGAACAAGTCTATTCATTCTAGGCTCATGAATTAAAGAGATGAATTTGAGAAGCTTGTCTCCTATAGCAATCAAAACAGTAAATAGCAATCAACTCCAATCACTCTTGAAATCAAAATCAATTCCAGCTTCATGTAATTAAAACAAATCAGTATAAGGAAAAGTCATCATAACTGAGAGACTTCATTATGGGGCATGAAGATGAGATATAAAGTCTTATGGTTTTTGTACATGCTGAAAATACTGCAAATATAAACTCAAAATATCATTTGCTTAACAATCCCATACTTCAAACGATTAAATGGAAACCTACAATATTAGAAAAGGAAAATATCTATTTGATCTAGTATCTAATTTTTCACACCAATTCAGAAACAAATAACTCAATATTGAACTCTTTGAAATGGATTAAAAATCATTAACAACACACTACTGTAAAACACTCACACAAATAGATTTACATTCACAGAATAATTACAAATGAGCTTACCTTGGTTGGATCGGTGGGCCATTTCCGTGCCAACAAGGAAGCTCAAAGAAACTTACAGAACAGTAAACTTTAAAAAACACATGGAATTGATGAATTTAACTTCATATTGATTCTTCAACAAGTATGTTTACAGAGATAATATGTTCAGAAATCCAATCTGCAACATAACAATTCCTCCCCCTTTTGGCTTAGCCATCACTCAATTTATATGATTTTTACATTACAATTTTGGATCTAGACAATCCAATCCAAATCAAAACCATTTTCCATCAATGGAGGTCGAGGACAACCATGATCTAATCAAGGAAATACAATTCCCACAAATATGGGCATGGTCTTAGAATTTCTAGAAAATTGGCAAAGATTGAGGATGGATCGTTCCCCCTAATCTTGAGGTCCACACATGTGCGATCTGGAGATTCTGGATGATGAGTCCAAATCAAAACACGGCTCTTGACAAAACCCATGTATCCAAATTTTGAGATCCATCGTCATCGGCCTGAAAATCAAGGTGAAAATTGAGTATCGGAATGTTGGTACCAAAATCCTGTATGTAGTTGTTTAGTACCAGAATACACACAGTCATAATCCTGAGTACCAGATTAGGTGCATGGGCAGTACCAGAATAGCACAAAGTGTGATAGTATTGGATCAAAACTTCCTAAGAGTCAAACAATTAGGATCATGCAAAATCAAACATTTAATCAAATTAACTCAAGAAAAACTAAACAAATCATGCCTTAATCATAATTTACCCCTTATGCACATGAACAAGGTCATTGGGTATGTGTTTGGGAGGACATAGTCAAGTATAGGATTATAACATAGGCAAAAAGGATCATATACAAGGTGATATAGGGCATTATATATGTCAAAACTGAGACTCAACAGTTAGCACTTATTCTTGCAAGGGGATGTTTTTCCTTTGAAGTTGGCCATTGGGTGACCAAATGCGAGAAAAAGGGTTTAAAAACCCACTATATGCATTTTTATCCAAATTTGGGGTGCAATTATGCAAAGGCGTGCACATACCTGGTCGGAAAAAATCCATCAAGCACAGGCTCAATCTTAGTCGTTGGATCCATCAGATAAATTAGATCGACGACCATCAGGCGATCGGGATTATAGAGTTGCGTAAAGTTTAGCATCAGACCAAGGCTCGGAATTTTGAAATCTGGGCCATTCATTTCAAAGGGACATGTGGCACATAATCAACATAGTCATGATTCTGCGAATCGAGAGGTCGAGATTCAATCACATCAGATCTCGCGAAATGCGAAAGCGCGAAAATATCACAGTCGTTGATTAAGGGAGAGATCTAGACCATTGGGTCATCTTTTCATGATTTCATGAGTCAGGAAAGTAGGAGGGTGATTCCCAAAAACTCATGACATGTGAAATCATGAAATAATCAGGGTCGTCCATTCCAGGGGGCACGTGGCACAGGATCTGGGCCAAATAAAAGTCTTCCTAGGAGTGTCGATGGTATGTGGTCCCACAATGAAAGTTTGATCTGGTCCGTCTAAAGGAGAGGGGCACGTGGCAATAGATAATGTGAAATCATGATTTCACATATCGAAGATTCGAGCATGGAGCACAACGCAAACTCCCAACACGTGAAATCATGAAGCACTCAAAGTTTGGGCCCATGGTCATAGCCCATGGCCCTATGGTGTGTGGGTCTGGGAAGAATATTAGCACATGTCGCGTAGAGCTAGTGATGTGGGGTCTTCAGGGAAGCAATCTTGGTCGTTAATTTTAGAGTAAATATGATTATCAATCTGGATATGACCATTTTGGGATTTCAGGCATCACGATGTTGTGAATCAAGGGGAGTGAGAACTCCTGATATGCAAAGTCCCGAAATGTTATTTGGTTAAGTATAGGGTCACAACCTGCGGTCATGTGGGAGAATATCCATAAAGAAAGGGAAGGTGCCTGTCGAGAAATGAGTGGTTGATATTGTTCGAGTAAATGATCATGGCCATCAAGTTCAATGAAAATTTGACCATCGATCCAGATGGGCCATTTTCGCGATTTCGGGCATCAGGATTTTTGAAATCAAGGGGAGTGCAAACTCCCGAAATGCGAAGCCCCAAAATTTTATAGGGGATAAACGTAGTCTCATGGCCCGAGGTCATGTGGAACGATGGATAAGAGCTGTGCTAAGGGACGGAAGTGCCTGTATTGATTGTAGAAGGAGAGAAACAGGGCTTGAGGCATCAAGATTAATTCGACAAAGTCATGGGCACCACCTAGAGAATTCACGGATGCTAGGGCTCATCCCAATCCCAATGAAGACAGTTAATGAAAGTGGGGGATGGTGGTTGAAACCTTGTTTCATCACATAAATGGAAAGCATGAAAGGATGGTCGTGGTGGCTAGCTGACAGCCCATAACTCCTCTGTAAATGGGTTTTCTTGCAAAGCCCATACTGTTTTAATTTCGCATCTAGAAGAGAAAGACAAGTGCAGTCTGACAACAAAAGGAGGAGACACAAATCTTTGAATGTAGTGGTTCGTTTGTGTCCCTGGGGTCCGTTAGCCATTCTGAGTATATATACTGAATTTTTTATATTTTGTAGGTGTTGATGGTTGAGCTAGGATCCCGTATTGTAAATTTTTGAGGAAGCATTGGTTCCTCTGGTTATGCATCTATATTTGAGACTTATTGTTTAATGAAATTCAACTTCTTTCGTATCTCTGTAAACAACTATGTTAAAACACTCAGAATTGGAGGATCCAGTCGAGGGTAGTTATGTTTTTTTCATGTAAGTTTGGTCACTACAATATTTTCACCAATTTTAATCAGTTTCCTATGTTATCTTTTCCCTCTTACACTAAGTAGCTTGGAATTGGAGGACCCAGTCGAGTTGTTACAGTAGCATGTGATGTAGGTTTGATCATCGCGTTGTTATAACTATGTCGTTTAGGCATATCTTAATGTTTGAAGCTTCGGGTCCAAGAGGATCTTGTTCTTGAAGCTCTTCCTCCTTAGGTTGCTAGAAGACTAGATGTCCATAGCAGACTCTTACATTTTCTCACCAAGTCTTCCCTCTTCTCATTTTAAACTCAACTTCTTGACTGGAGTTAGATCAAGACCTCACTTGCTTATGCTTTGCCTAGTTCGAGATTCTAAGTTAAAGCGATATTATCTTGGGTTTGCACCCATTCGACCACCCTTATTCATTCATTGTGACATATAAAACTGATGGGTATCAGGATTACCTCTACCGCAATCCAGAGGTGACTTTCGGTGCTAACATTTTTGGCATTGTTGTCAGGGACGAAATTGAATATTTTCCCTAGGTAGGATGACAACGTTTACTAGTTCTGAAGGTGCATCATAACTTAGTACTACAAAGATTGAAACTCTGCACCTAGTGACTCCACTAAGGCGATTCTACTGTCTCAGTTTTTCTTTTTTAGTGTTACTACTTCTGGCTACACCTGGTAGCCCTCGGGAGAACACAACGATCAAATATAGCCTTTGATGGTGAACGAAGGCCAGACACACTCATTTTTCATATCATTCACCTGGTGACTCCATGGTTGAGGGATCGTTTGGCGAATCCACAAGTTTGAAATGGAAAAAATCCTAGCTCGAAAGTTTGCTCCTTTTAATTTTTTTGTTGTTCCTGGTTTTCCTAATGTTGTCCCTACTGTGGATGAATGGGGTGATTATTTTCCCATATTTAGAGGGCATGTAGAATACAACCCTGCTCAACATCTCCGTGAGTTTCATGAACTCATGCATCATTGGGATATACATCAAGAGGATGTATTATTAAAAATGTTCATGTTCTCATTAGCAGGGTATGCTCGTAAATGGTATCATTATTTACCCCCTGCTAGCATCTCCTCCCTAAGAGAGTTTCATGCAACCTCAATAGGCACTGTCAAAGGCATTATTCCTCTGAGTTAATGTGTCATAATTGTTGTGAGGAATATGAAGGGCATGATCAAGATGTGGCTATGTCTTATGAAAGCTGTGAGGATGAGGACCATGAAGAGGAGGATGCTCTAGGAGAATTGACAGAGCTAGTAGAATATCTCTCTGCAGAGATAAAAGAGTTGAAGGCAGATCACGACTGCTTCCTTTTTGAAGAAAATACAGAGGATTTTCCAGTTCTTGAAGATGTTTTTCTTGGCGGCCCTACTGATGAGGGTAGTATTCAAGATTCCATGGTGGTAGAGACATTAGTTTCTACCCCTCATAAGCCTTTTGTCTCGGTTTTAAAGGAACAAGCCATTGTGGAGGAGGATTCTTCTCTTTTTCTTCACGATATTTCCCATGATGTGTTTACATTTGGGACTGAAAAGAAGGATCCAGAGGTCATTCCACTTTGGCCTGTTGTCCCTATCCTTGAGTATTATTCAAATGAAGAGAAGTAGAGCCCCACATCATAGTTCACCAACAAAAGAAGCGACCAACCTATATATGACAGTTACGAATCAAGTTTTGAGCTGGATGTGCAGGATTTCCAAGAGCAGAATGTTGGGCCTTATCCTCTGTTCATTAAGCAAGATTATCTTGAGGAAATCATCCCTCTTGGACCTTTCGAAGACACTAAGTAGCAATATTAAGGGAAGAGTTTTCCCACGGGTCCTGTTTATTATGATTATGAATCTGACCCTTGTGAGAGCCAAGAAGAAGAACCAGAAGAACCAGAAGAACTAGAGGAGCAACAAAAGATGCAGTTTATCTTCTGTTCAAAACCTGTTAATGAGTAGCCATCACCTGAGATCAATCAACCTATATTGACTGCTCACCCTCCTATGCCTACCAGAGAGATTCAACAATGTGTGAGCAGCTGTGTAGCAGAGAAGGTTGTCTGTTACCAATTTTCTGGAGTTTTTCACTTGGCCTATGAGCCTATGAAGGAATACATGGAGTTGTATTACCTTCATGTTTTGAAGCCGCCCATATTTATCCTGACCTCATCATTAGGAGGAAACCTGAAGAATGTAACCATTCTGTTGTCACAGTTGCATTACCTGTTATCAATCATCAACGGAGTGAAGGAGCTTCCAGTTAGGAAGTTGCTTGAATGGATATGGTGGAAGTTTTCTTTCACCTAGCACGCTGTAAAATTTTATTAGTTTAGGACTGTACATAAATAAGATCCTTCGATCATGTGTGTTTATTTTTGTTTTTACTTTCGGCCTATATTTTCAACGATGTGTTTTGATCTTGACTCCATAGCCCAACAAAAGGCAACTGGAACTACAAAAGGAGATCTTAGAGCCTCGCAGGGAGGACTCTATCCCCCATGGAGCCCAATGTTATCACTTATTCTTGCAAGGGGATGTTTTTCCTTTGAAGTTGTCCATTGGGTGACCAAATGCAAGAAAAAGGGTTTAAAAACCCACCATATGAATTTTTGTCCAAAGTTGGGGCGTGATTATGCAAAGGCGTGCACATACCTAGTTGGTGAAAATCCATCAAGCATAGGCTCAGTCTCAACCATTGGATCCATCAGATAAATTAGATCGGCGATCGAGATTATAGAGTTGCACAAATTTTAGCATCAGACCAAGGCCTGAAATCCTGAAATCTGGGTCATTCATTTTAGAGGGACATGTGGTGAATGATTAGCATAGACGCGATTTTGCGAATCAAGAGGTCGAGAGTCGATCACATCAGATCTCGTGAAAGAAGAAATCGTGAAAATATCACAGTCATTGATCAAGGGAGAGATCTTGACCATTGGGTCATCTTTTTCACGATTTTGTGAGTCGGGAAAGTAGGAGGGCGAGTCCGGAAAACTTGCGACATGAGAAATAATCAGGTTCATCAATTCCAGAGGACGCGTGGCACAGGATCTGGGCCAAAGAAAAGTATTCCCAGGCATGTCGATGGTATGTGATCCCACAATGAAAGTTTGATCTGGGCCATCTAAAGCAAAGGGTCACATGGCAGTAGATAATGTGAAATCACAATTTCACATATCGGAGGTTTGAGCATGGACCACAATGCAAAATCCTGACACGCAAAATCGTGAAGCGCTCAAAGTTTGGGCCCATGGTCATAGCCCATGGCCCTATGATGTGTGGGTCCGGAAAGAATATTAGCACCTATTGCGTAGAGCTAGTGACGTGGGGTCTTCGAGGAAGCAATCTTGGCGGTCAATTTTAGAGCAGATCTGAACGTCAATCTGGATATGACCATTTCGGGCATTGTGATGTTGTAAATCAAGGGGAGTGAGAACTCCTGATATGCAAAGTCCCAAAATGTTATTTTGTTAAGAATAGGGTCACAACCCGCGGTCATATGGGAGCAGAGCCATAAAGAAAGGGAAGGTTCCTGTCAAGAAACGAGTGGCTGAGATTGTTTGAGCAAATGATCCTGGCTGTCAAGTTCAACGAAAACCTGATCGTCGATGCAGGCAGACCATTTTCATGATTTCAGGTATCGAGATTTTTGAAATCAAGGGGAGTGAAAACTCCCGAAATGCGAAGCCCCAAAATTTTGTAGGGAATAAGTGCAGGGTCATGGCCCAAGGTCATGTGGAAGGATGGATAAGAGTTGTGCCAAGGGCTGAAAGTGCCTGTATTGATGGCAAAAGGAGAGCAGCAGGGCTCAAGGTGTCAAAATTAATTCGACAAAGTCATGGGCACCGCCTAGAGAATTCATGGATGTCAAGGCTCATCCCAATCCCAATGAAGGCAGTTAATGAAAGTGGGGGATGGTGGCTGAAAACTCATTTCATCACATAAATGGAAAGCATGAAAGGATGACCAGGGTGGCTAGTTGATAGCCCATAACTCCTTTGTAAATGGGTTTTCCTGTAGAGCCCATACTGTTTTAATTTTGCATCTGATAGAGAAAGACAAGTGTAGTTTGACAACAGAAGGAGGACACACAAAGCTTTGAATGCAGTGCTTCGTTCATGTCCCTGGGGGCTGTTAGCATTTCTGAGTATATATACTCAATTTTTTATATTTTGTAGGTGTCGATGGTTGAGCTAGGATCCCATATTGTAAAGTTTTGAGGAAACACTATTTCCTCTAGTTATGCATATGTATTTGAGACTTCTTGTTTAATGAAAGTCATATTATTTCATATCTCTGTAAACAACTATGTTAAAATAGTCAATATTGGAGGATCCAGTCGAGGGTAGTTATGTTGTTGTGATGTAGGTTTGATCACTGCAACATTTTCACCAGTTTTAATTAGTTTCCTGTGTTATATTTTCTCTCTTACACTAAGTAGCTCAGAATTAGAGGATCCAGTTGAATTGTTATAGTAGCATTGTGATGTAGGTTTGATCATCATGTTGTTATAACTGTGTCATTTAGGCATATCTTAGTGTCTTAAGCTTCGGGTCCAAGTGGATCTTGTTCTTGAAGCTTTTTTTCCTTAGGATGTTGGAAGATCGGATGTCCATAGTAGACTCTTACACTTTATCACCAAGTCTTCCCTCTACTCATTTTAAACTCAACTTCCTGATTGGAGTTAGATCAAGACCTCACTTGCTTATGCTTTGCCTGGTCCGGGATTCTGAGTTAAAGCGATATTCTCTTGGGTCTACACCCATTCAACCACCCTTATTCATTCATTGTGACATATAAAACTGATGGGTATCAGGCTTACCTCTGCCACAATCAAGAGGTGACTTCTGGTGCTAACATTTCTGGCGTCGTTGCTAGGGACGAAATTGAAGATTTTCCCTAGGTAGGATGACAACATTTACTAGTTCTGAAGGTGCATCAGAACTTAGTACTTCAAATATTGCAACTGTGCACCTAGCAACTCCACTAAGGTGATTCTACTGTCTCGGTTTTGTTGTTTTAGTGTTACTGCTTCCAGCTACACTTGGTATCCCTCGAGAGAACACAATGATCAGATCTGGCCTTTGGTGGTGAACGAAGGCCAGACACACTCATTCTACATATCATTCACTTGATGAATCCATGGTTGAGGGATCATTTGGTGACTCCAATGGTTCGAAATGGAAAAAATCCTGGCTCGAAGGTTTTCTCCTTTTAATTTTTCTGTTGTTCCTGGTTTTCCTAATGTTGTCCCTACTGTGGATGAATGGGGTGATTATTTTCCCATATTTAGAGGGCATGTAGAGGACAACCCTGCTCAGCATATCCATGCGTTTTAGGAACTCATGCATCAATGGGATATACATCAAGAGGATGTATTATTAAAAATGTTCATGTTCTCAATAGCAGGGGATGCTCGTAAATGGTATCATTCTTTAACCCCTACTAGCATCTCCTCCTTTAGAGAGTTTCATGCAACCTCCAGTAGGCACTGTCAAAGGCATTATTGCTCTAAGTTAATCTGTCATAATTGTTGTGAGGAATATGAAGTCCATGATCAAGATGTGGCTATGTATTATGAAATCTGTGAGGATGAGGACCATGAAGAGGAGGATGCTCTGGGGGATTTGATAGAGCTGGTAGAATATCTCTCTACAGAGATGGAAGAGTTGAAGGCAGATCATGACTGCTTCCTTTTTGAAGAAAATACAGAGGATTTTCCAGTTCTTGAAGATGTTGTTCTTGGTAGCCCTACTAATGAGGGTAGTATTCAAGATTCCATGGTGGTAGAAACATCAGTTTCTACCCCTCATGAGCCTATTGTCTCGGTTTTAAAGGAATGATCCATTGTGGAGGAGGATTCTTCTCTTTTTCTTCACGATATTTCCCATGATGTGTTTACATTTGGGACTGAAAAGAAGGATCAGGAGGTCATTCCACTTTGGCCTGTTGTCCCTAGCTTTGAGGATTATTCAAATGAAGAGAAGTAGAGCCCCACATCACATTTCACCGAACAGAGAAGTGACCAACCTGTATATGACAGTTACGAATCAAGTTCTGAGCCGGATGTGCATAATTTCCAAGAGTAGACTATTGGGCCTTATCCTTTGTTCATTAAGCAAGATTATCTTGAGGAAATCATCCCGCTTGGACCTGCCAAAGACACTAAGCAGGAAGATGAAGAGAAAAGTTTTCCCATGGGTCCTTTTTATGATGATTATGAATCTGACCCTTGGGAGAGCCAAGAAGAAGAACCAAAAGAACCAAAGGAGCAACAGAAGGAGCAATTTATCTCATGTTTAGAACCTGTTAATGAGAAACCATCACCTGAGATCAGTTAGCCTGTATCGACTATTCACCCTCCTATGCCTACCAGAGATATTCAACGATGTGTGAGCATCTATGTAGCGAAGAAGGCTGTATGTTACCAGTTTTTTGGAGTTTTTCGCTTGGCCTATGAGCCTGTGAAGGAATACATGGAGTTGTATTTCCTTCATGTTTTGAAGCCACCCATATTTATCCTGAACTCGTA
This sequence comes from Picea sitchensis, assembly GCA_010110895.2. Lineage (NCBI taxonomy): Eukaryota > Viridiplantae > Streptophyta > Pinopsida > Pinales > Pinaceae > Picea > Picea sitchensis. The sequence goes on along the minus strand of SNQJ01S0021273.1, from coordinate 55,584 downwards.
ATTAGGAGGAAAGATGAAGAATGTAACCGTTCTTATGTCACAATTGCATTACCTGTTATCAATCATTGATAGAGTGAAGGAGCTTCTAGTTAGGAAGTTGCTTGAATGGCTATGGTGGAATTTTGATTTCACCTAGCACTCTATAAAATTTTATTAGTTTAGCTCTTTCGAGCATGTGTGTTTATTTTTGTTTTTACTTTCGGCCTGTATTTTCAACAGTGTGTTTTGATCTTGACTCCATAGCCAAATAGAAGGCGACTGGAACTGCAAAAGGAGATCTTAGAGCCTCACAGGGAGGACTTTATCCCCCATGGAGCCTAATGTTATCACTTATTCTTGCAAGGGGATGTTTTTCCTTTGAAGTTGGCCATTGGATGACCAAATGCGAGAAAAAGGGTTTAAAAACCCACCGTATGAATTTTTATCCAAAGTTGGGGTGCGATTATGAAAAGGCGCGCACATACCTAGTTGGTGAAAAGCCATCAAGAATAGGCTCAGTGTCAGCCATCAAATCCATCAGATAAATTAGATCAGAGGCCATCGGGCGATCGGGATTATAGAGTTGCGCAAATTTTAGCATCAGACCAAGGCCTGAAATCCTGAAATCTAGGTCGTTCATTTCAGAGGGACATGTGGCGCACGATCAACATAGTCGCGATTTCAATAATTGGGAGGTCAAGAGTCGATCACATCAGATCTCATGATGTGAGAAATCATGAAAAGATCACAGTCGTTGATCAAGGGAGAGATCTAGACCATTGGGTCATCATTTCGTGATTTCGTGAGTCGAGAAAGTAAGAGGGCGAGTCCTGAAAACTCACAACATGCGAAATAATCAGGGTCGTCCATTCGAGAGGACGTGTGGCACAGGATCCGGGCCAAAGAAAAGTTTTCCTAGGAGTGTCGATGGTACGTGGTCCCACAATGAAAGTTTGATCTAGGTCATCTAAAGTAGAGAGGCACGTGGCAGTAGATAATGCAAAATCACAATTTCACATATTGGAGGTTCGAGCATGGACCACAACGAAAACTCTCGACACGTGAAATCGCGAAGCGCTCAAATTTTGGGCCCATGGTCATAGCCCGTGGCCCTATGGTGTGCAGGTCTGGGAAGAATATTATCACTTGTCGCGTAGAGCTAGTGACGTGGGGTATTCGAGGAAGAAATCTTGGCCGTCAATTTTAGAGAAGATATGACCATCGATCTGGATATGACCATTTCAGGATTTCGGGCATCGTGATGTTGTAAATCAAGGGGAGTGAGAACTCCTGATATGAAAAGTCCCGAAATGTTATTTGGTTAAGTATAGGGTCATAGCCCATGGTCATATGGGAGAAGAGCCATAAATAAAGGGAAGGCACCTGTCTAGAAATGAGTGGCTGAGATTGTTTGAGCAAATGATTTTAGCCATCAAGTTCAATGAAAATCTGATCGTCGATCCAGACAAATCGTTTTCATGATTTTGGGCATTGAGATTTTTGAAATCAAGGGGAGTGAAAACTCCCGAAATGTGTAGCCCCAAAATTTTATAGGGGATAAGTGCAGGGTCATGGCCTGAGGTAGTGTGGAAGGATGGATAAGAGCTATGCCAAGGGTCGAAAGTGCCTATATTGATTGCAGAAGGAGAGCAACAGGGCTCGAGGTGTCGAGGTTAATTCGGCAAAGTCATGGGCACTACTTAGAGAATTCACGGATGCCAGGGCTCATCCCAATACCAATGAAGACAGTTAATGAAAGTGGGGGATGGTGGTTGAAATATCGTTTCATCACATAAATGGAAAGCATGAAAGGATGGTTGTGGCAGCTAGCCGACAACCCAAAACTCCTGTGTAAATGGGTTTTCTTACAAAGCCCATAGTGTTTTAATTTCACATCTGACGGAGAAAGACAAGTGCAGTCTGACAATAGAAGGAGGAGACACAAATATTTGAATGAAATGTGCAGTCTGACAAGAGAAGGAGGAGACACAAATATTTTAATGCAATGGTTTGTTCGTGTCTCTGGGGGCTGTTAGCATTTCTGAGTATATATACTCAATTTTTAATGTTTTGTAGGTGTCGATGGTTGAGTTAGGCTCCCGTATTGTAAATTTTTGAGGAAGCACTGGTTCCTCTAGTTATGCATCTGTATTTGAGACTTCTTGTTTAATGAAAGTCAACTTATTTCATATCTCTATAAACAACTATGTTAAAACACTTGAAATTGAAGGATCCAGTTGAGGGTAGTTATGTTGTTGTGATGTAGGTTTGATCACTACAATATTTTCACCGGTTTTAATCAGTTTACTATGTTATATTTTCCCTCTTACACTAAGTAGCTTGGAATTGGAGGATCCAGTCGAGTTGTTATAGTAGCATTGTGATGTAGGTTTGATCATCGTACTATTATAACTGTGTCATTTAGGTATATCTTAGTGTCTGAAGCTTTGGTTCTAAGAGGATATTGTTCTTGAATCTTTTCTTCCTTAGGATACTGGAAGACTGGATGTCCATAGAAGACTGGATGTCCGTAGAAGACTCTTACATTTTCTCACCAAGTCTTCCCTCTGCTCATTTTAAACTCAAATTCCTGATTGGAGTTAGATCAAGACCTCACTTGCTTATGCCTTGCCTGGTCTAGGATTCTGAGTTAAAGCGATATTCTCTTGGGTCTTCACCCATTTGACCACCCTTATTCATTCATTGTGACATGTAAAATTGATGGGTATCAGGCTTACCTCTATCACAATCCATAGGTGACTTGTGGTGCTAACATTCTCAACAATAGGTCACCCCCGAGCTGGAGCTAAAACTCCACCAAGGCCAAGGCTCCCGAAGCCAAAATAAGTTCTAATAGATAGACAAATTAAACTTAGGTCAAGGTGCTGAATTTAAAAACTAGCCTACAACATATCATTTCCCACAACTTGTCCCACCCCAAGAAGAGTACCCCTTTCTTGCTCAATAATCCTTCGTCTATCCCACTTCCCTTCTAAGGCCTCAACAATAGGCCATATAGAAAGTCTCAGATATTTATAGCTACTACCTAGCACACAGGGAAACCAATTCCTAGTAGTTATCTCACCCAGTGAGAATGCTCATAGGCCTAACATCCTACTTCTTCAATATAGCATACATGCCTGACAACCTACTTCTTCAACTCAAACTACCCAGGTTTACTGGTTACAATCAACTCCAAAGCTTCCCAAGTATAGGTATGACTATGGATGGAAAGAGTGAACATGATAGGAATGAGAATGATGAGAGAATTATTATAATGATGGGAAAATACACTAAGTTCCCACAATATATTTCCATGTTCCCATTATGACACTTGTCATGATTGGAATTACATGGTCCCCCACTTGGTGATATGTTCATGAACTTTAGGAACTTAGGATAAATATATATCCCATAAATTAGACTTTAGGAAATATTATTAAAATATTCCCTTGGATTAGCCCTCTTCCTAGACTCTTAGCCCCCATTTCCCTCTAGTGTGTATTTATATCCCCCCATACTCTTTTTTCCTGGTTGGTTTGCAACAAGGATGTATTTTTATTAATACTTTGAGTGTGATTACATATTATAATGATAGGATCATTGGTCCTTTAGCATCTGGGCTTTCCAACCTAATAACCACATAGGAACTCTGGCCTCGACACATATATATAAAGGCACTCTAGACGAAAATATCCTGTCTCACCAACCTATATGTACATTTACAGTTGGGGTACGACTTAGGGTATTACATTCCCCTCCCCCTTATTTATGCACTATCCTTGGTGCATTATATACACATGTACAATCTAAAAAGAAAAATATTAAAAAATATTCAATAAAATGTGGTTACTCCTCCCGCGTGACATCTTCATGTTACCACGTTGCATATTCAGGACCATAATAGGTTCACTGAACCTTTACCATCCTTATTGCTCGATTCCAGAGAAACTTGAATTTTCTATCCAATATGCACATCGAATGAACTCGAAAGTCTCTTTCTTGTTCCACATGGATTACATTCCAATCAATTACATGATTAGCATCAAGCACATACTTTTTAATAAAAGAGACATGAAATACATTATGAATGCACACAGATGTAGGTAATGCAATCATGTATGCAACATGACCAATCCTCTCCAGGATTTAAAGAGTCCACAATATCTTGTTGCAAGCTTTGAATAGCTTCCCAACTTCACAGAACTTCTCTTGGCCTTCATTTTTAAGAACACATGGTCACCCACTTTAAACTCTTTGTGAGTTCTACCCTTGTATGCATAAATTTTCTTCCTATCTTGAGAAACCTTGAAATTATGTTTTATTTTCACCATCTGTTCTTCCATTTCCCTAAGCAATTTTGGTCCAACCACTGGTCTATCTGATGGGTTATCCTATCTCACTGGCGTGTTTCACTTTATTCCATATAATTCTTCAAATGGGATCATCTTTAAAGATTTATGATACCCATTATTATAATAAAATTCAACTAAGTGTAGATAATCTTCCCATTTTGATGATTTATCCATCACATACATCCTAGACATATCTTCAATCACCTGATTGAACCTCCCTGTTTTCCCATCTGATTACAAGTGATATGTTGTGATAAAGTTTATATTTGTCCCAAATCCTTTAAATAATCCCTTCCAAAAATTTGATGTGAACTTGGGATCTCTATTAGAAACAATTTCCTTAGGAATTCCATGTAGCCTAGATATTTCCCTCATGTAAATATCAACAATGTTATCTTCTTTGTGAGCGATATTCACTAGAATGTGGTATCTTTATTTAGTTTATCCACCACCACCATGATGCAATCATGTTGCTTTGTTGTTCTTGGAAGCTTGGTTATGTAATCAATTCCCACCACATCCCATTTCCACTATGGAATAGCCAATGGTTGTAGCAAACTAGTTGGATGTTTGTGCTCAACCTTGACCTTCTAACATTCTATAAATTTTTCTATATAATCAGCCACTCCTTTCTTCATACCTGGCCAATAATATTGACTCTTGATGATTGCAATTGTTTTCTGGTAACCTAGGTTCCCAGCATAAGGTACATTATGCATTTCTCTTAACACCAGATTTTACAGCTCTTGATATTTTGGAACATATACTCTACCCCTGTACATTAGGATTCTATCCTCTCTCATTTCATAATCCTCAATTTTATGTTAAGAATTACCTTGTTGTAATTTCTTTTTTATTTCCAATACTGTTGATTTGATTTTGTAGGTTCCAAAATTCTTCCCTTCAAATCAGATTTTTACATGCTAATGGTTGTAGCATGCATCTCATGCACCCTCCTACTGAGTGCATTACCCACCTTGTTCTCCTTTCATTTGATATGATTTATATCAAATTCATACTCATTGAGGAACTCCGACCATCTAGTCTGTCTGGCATTCAAAGTTGGTTGTCCAAACAAATATTTCAGACCACTATGGTTTGTCCTCAACTCCAATCTTCTTCCCATGAGATAGTGCCTCCAAATTTTTAAGGTATGCATTATGGCTTTGAATTCTAAATCATGAGTGGCGTAGTGTCTCTCATGCTCTTTTAGCTTCCTTGAATTGTATCATATCACATGCCCATTTTGAGAAAGGACTCCACCAAGCCCTTCCTTGCATGCATCAATGCACACAATGAAATCTTCATTTGGATCAACAATCCTCAAAATTGGTGCACTTGTCAATAAGTTCTTCAAGTGTTGAAAACTTCTCTCATAATCAAAGGTCCATTCAAACCTCATACCCTTAATTTTTAAGGAAGTTATTGGGTCTGCAATCTTTAAAAAACCCTTGATAAATATTTTATAATATTCTGCTAGTCCCATAAATGACTTCACCTCTGAGACATTCCTTGGTACTGGCCATTCCTCAATGGATCTTATCTTTTCATGATCCAAATTTGTCCCTTCCTCTGAAATAATATGGCCCAAATAATGTATCTACCTCTAATAAAATGAATACTTTCTCAACTTGGCATACAATTGATGCTCCCTCAATACTTGTAGCACCATCCACAAGTGTTTCTCATGATCTTCTTCTAACTTGGAGTAGATAAGTATGTTATCCAAGAATACAATGACAAACTTATCCAAGTAATTTCTAAAAATTCCATTCATCAAGCACATGAAGACATCTAGTGAATTTGATAACCCAAATGGCACCACTATAAACTCATAATGGCCATACCTTGTTCTAAATGTTTCCTTTTTTATATCTTCTTTAATTCTCACCTAATGATAGCCTGACCTGAGGTCAATCTTGAAGAATATATTTTCATCTTTGAGATGATAAAAAAGGTCATCTATCCTTGGAAAATGATACTTGTTCTTCACAATAACCTTATTCAGCTGCCTAAAGTCAATGCAAAGCCTCAAGGTTCCATCTTTATTTTTCACAAATAATACTAGGGCACCCCAAGGTGACACAACTGAGCATATATACCCCTTATTCAAAAGCTCTTCAAGACACATTTGTAATTCCTTCAACTCTGTGTACTCATCCTATAAGTATTCTTGGACATTTGGGCTACTCTAGGCATCAAATTAATGGAGAAATCAACATCCTTCTTTGGTGGCAACCCCAATATCTCTTTAAATACATCTTCAAAATCTTTTAGGACAACATAGTCTTCAATTATTGGTACTTTATCCTCAACTTCATCTTCCATATGAGATGCATATATTTGGTTTCCTTTTCTGAATCTTTTCTTCAGTTGTAAGGTTGAAACCTCTATGATAGTTACTGCCCTAGGAATACCTTGAATTGTTCTCAAAATTCCTTCTTCATCCAAACAAGTAAATTCCTTATTGTAACAATCTAGGACAACATGGTGCTTTTCCAACCAATCCATACTAATTATGAAATAATATGAACCCAAAGGTATGATATTCAAATATTCCCTTGTGATTAGTCCATTCATGTCCATTGGACATTCCTTAACCATCTCATTAATTCTTCTTTTAGCTCTTGTGGCCAACTAAACTAGCCAATATTTTTGAAGTTTTCGTTTTGGAAAATGAAATCTTTCCACCAACTTAGGATCTATATAACTATGACTATCTCCTGAATCAATTAAAATAACAATAGTTTGATCATTGATCTTACCTTCCACTTCAATCATATGAGATTGAAATTCAACTTGCTTGTTGTCTAGGGATGCATAGATCCTTGGCATGCTTCTGCCCATGTCCTCAACTGAATCAATCTGCTAGATATTGTGAAAAACCTTCACTTTTTCTCCTGTGTGAGGGAAATCTTTGTACATGCACTCTCCTTCACAACCACGACATTTAATAGGTCGTTGCTTTGGTATTTTTCCCAAATTTTCTGTCATTCAGGGTTCATGTGGAGTTGGTTGTCCCTGAGAATTATTTCTGAAGAATTGTGGCTTGTTCCCCTTCTTCCTCTACTCCATCTTATCATTCTTCTTATCTTCCCAAGCCTTTTGGAAATTTTGTCTTCCTCTATGTTGATCATAGAGGCACTTGGATATCCTTATTGCTTCATCCAATGTCTTGGGATCATCATATTGTATCTTTTGATTGAATATTAATGGAATCCCACTCAAGAACCTTTGAATATTGACATGTTCATCCTTGATGAAGTCAACATACTTCGACAAATCTAAGAATATCCTCTCATACTCATCCATGGTCATAATCCCAAGCTTGAGTTCAAATAACTCCTTCATGTTCCTATCATAATAACACTTGGTCAAGTATTCTTCTAAAAAATACCTTTTGAACTGCCTACAAGTGATCTTGTTCTTATTAATGTGTTGTACTTGTATAAACTGGTCCCACCACATTGATTATTTTCCCTTTATCTGATAAATTGCAATGCTTCCTTCTACATGTGAGGAGTAATTATGTAACTAAAAATACTTCCTCATCCCCAATAACCAAGTCTCTGCATCTTCATCTTTCTTGTGCTCACTAGAAAAGGTAGGAGGATTGATCTTGTTCATGTATCCTTATAGTTCATCTACCCCAGACCTCCTCTTATGATTTCTAATAGGATATAGGATTGGACTATTGTGTTCTCTTCTAATTGAATGCCTTGGTGAGTGGTGATGGTGTTTACCAACACTTCTAGATTCTTCCCTTTCAACATGAGATCTATGACTCCTTAAATTTCTTGATTATGTCTCCTTACCCATTTTCTTCTCTATTCTATCCAAGATATGCAACATCTTGATGTTGAAGCGATATTGTTTCTTCTTAGCTTTCATAATTCTCTCATTATCAGCCTTATAGCTTTGAACATCTCTTTGCAGACTCTTTGTTGTCTCTACCAAATTCATTCTTTCTTCTTTCCCTTCTCCATGCCCATTTTATTATGTCCCTACATTACCCATGCTCACATACAACCCTCTTACTTCATATTCATGGTTGTATGTTCTCTAAGCATCTTCTGTGTCTTTTATCTCTCTAATGATTTTTTTTTTCACTTGGTTCTGCAAAATTTGCATGCAATACAATTTGTTAAACAAAATAATGCAACAATTTTGTAAAATATGCACAATTTCTACCCTTTAGTGCACCATAAATCTTCTTCTTGGTTCCTTGTGAATTGTACCGCTCAGTTCACATTTCTAGGGGAATATCTGGATTCCTCTATCCAATACCTTCCAATTACTATCCATTTTATCAATTTGATTATGTCCCTGCATTACCCATGCTCATATACAACCCTCTTACTTCATATTCATGGTTGTAGGTTCTTTGAGCATATTCCGTGTCTTTTATCTATCTAATGATTTTTTTTTTGTTCTATTTTTTCCATTGGTTCTGCAAAATTTGCATGCAATACAATTTGTTAAACAAAATAATGCAACAATTTTGTAAAACTATGCACAATTCTACCCTTTACTGCACCCAAAATATTCTTCTTGGTTCCTTGTGAATTGTACTGCTCAATTCACATTTCTAGGGACATATATGGATTCCTTTATCTAATACCTTTCCAATGAGTATCCATTTTCTCAATTTGATTATGTCCCTGCATTACCCATGCTCACATACAACCCTTTTACTTCATCTTCATGGTTGTAGGTTCTCTGAGCATCTTCCGTGTCTTTGATCTCTCTAATAGTTTGGTTCTGCAAAATTTGCATGCAATACAATTTGTTAAACAAAATAATGCAACAATTTTGTAAAACTATGCACAATTCTACCCTTTAGTGCACCAAAACTCTTCTTCTTGGTTCCTTGTGAATTGTACTGCTCAATTCATATTTCTAGGGGCATATCTGAATTCCTCTATCCAATTCCTTTCCTATGACTATCCTTTTTCTCAATTTTGAGTTCTAAGTAGCAAGTTATATCTATTTTATTATTGCTAATTTATCACTTTTACACACTTTTCATTATGGTGCAATTAATCCCAAACACCAATTTTTTCCACTTGTAGAAGACAATCTGTCAGGAACCGGAGAAACATTTGTATGAGACACAGTTAATGAAGATGATAGAGAATCCATATCAACTCTCATATTTTCAATTTGATTTACTATTAAAAAATTACAGCAATCTGGAAAGGATAACTTTGTCCTTTTTCACCCCTTTTTCTAGACTTTGAATTTTTAGCCAAGTTGTGCACTTATGGAAAAAAAAATCACTAAATCAAAGTTGTTTGGTTTGATGAGTATACAAAATGTCGAGTAATTAAATTTTTTCAGTTTCGCAATTTGGGGACCCTTTTACTCCTATGAAAATCCCAAAAATCCCCCAAAAGAGGTCTAGAATAGTGGATTTTGCCCTATTTTAGCACCTCCACTCCAAAATCCTTGGAATTTGGCCAATCCTTTCACACTGTATTTTCATGTTTTCTTTTCTAACACTATGTATGAGTTTCAAAAATAATTGTGCTCCTTCCATTGAGCTTGACCCTGATCTTCAAAAGCAAACCATATGCATTTTTTGGAAAATCCAAGCATAATTGGCCAGTGGCCCTTTTTGGCATTTCTATAGGCCTACTCACTACAAAAATACCCAGAAGTTTCATCTCAATTAGAATTAATTTACTCTAGTTATGGCCAAAATATGATTTTGGCTCCAGACTTTATTTTTTTAGACTAATGCACGATTTTGCATATGTCACATCTTTACTGATATGGTTGTTGATGTGGCATTCCAGGTACATGTGTCACCCTAAAATGATACCATGGCATCCTCCTAGTCCTTCTATCCTGACTTCATCAATGTTCAACACCTTCTCTCTCTTCTTTCCATTTACGTTGGCCTTAAATATTAATAAAATATTAATATTCTACAACCACACCTTCCTAGCTAGCACACTTCTAACCCCGGATGGGATAAGGGTCCCACTTTGACTGTAAAATCTCCATGTGGTTCCCCTTCATTGGTTGTGGGGATGGGAGGGTCCCAATCCACACCTTTTTCTTGGCACATGCAAACTTGCATGTCTTCCAAATCTGATGGTTGAGATCTGACAAGATCGACGGTGGAGAGGTCATTTCGCATCCCAAACATGCAGAGGCATTAATATCCTTTTGGGATGTGACAATGGTTTTCCCATGCTATGTGGCACAATCTGAGTGGTGTTTCATGTTAAAGCACCAGAAACCAAAATCACTTTGTTCCCATGTGATAGTGGTTTATGGTATTGGCTATACCATTGCCTCACGTAGACCCCCACGTCACCTGTCACCATGCCACCAATTGACACTGTGGATCTTCCACCATGGAAGTCCACTTCATCTCTATCACATCATTACCACTTCATCTCCATGTCACCGCCACATCATGTTGACATCATGTATGGAAAAATACCCAATTTTTTTTCAAATTTTAAATTTTTTCATAATTACATCATTTTTAAATATTTGATCGAGTTGCCATGGAACTTTGCAATTAAGCTTACTATGGCCAATTTCAGACCTGCAACCCACCGATTACTTATACACACGATTGATTAACATTTCTTGGCATGAATTTCACTTGAATTCACTCCAAAATTGGGGATGTTTACCCAATTTCTCTATGACTTCACTGTAACTCCAAATTTGGGCCTATTTAACGAATTACAAGCCTGAATTTGCTCAGACTCATATTAAAAAAATTGGGAATTTATGATTCCATGGTTCAATTCTCAAAAATTCCTCATGAATTTTTCCCAATTTCATAGGAGTAATTTTAACAAACACGTTGCATACATCCTTTTATATTTAATTTCTGCAATTTCATCTTCAACACTATGTTATCCGACCCATGCAGGATCAATATTGAACCTGTGGCTTTGATACCACAATGTAGCATTCCCATCCCCAAGTTGGGACATGCCACACAACAATTCTCTTCTCTGATATCAATTAACTATGATTATGCTCTACATATGAACACTCATGCATTCTAATAGAAAATAATATTCAAGCATAACTAAAACATAAAACCAATAACATGCACAAGGGTATTATATTTGGCTATCAGTCGTTATAGGATATGGTAGTTCAAAAGGGGAAAAGACTGCAACCAAGAAGGAATTGAAGAAGAATAACAAAATAGAAATGGATTTCATCTGGGAAGGATTACCTAATCCGATAAGAGAAAATGTTGAATGTTCATCAACCAAAGAACTTTGGGATACGTTGCATGATATTTATTCTTCACCCATCGCAGATTCAAAAAATTCCAAAGAAGATGTAGGTACATATCAAGAAGAAATATGTTCACCATGTCAAACAGATTCAGAAGATGAAGAGTACATAATCACCAGAGGTATGTTATTTTTCTTTAATTGTGAAAAACATGAACATCTTGAAATATAATGCCATGAAAGAAATGAGACAAAAAAACTAATTGAAAATGAAGATAATTATGAAGTAGAATTGTTTAGTTCTTTAGATTAACAAAGAGAAGAAAACAAGTCACTCAAGAAAGAATTGATGAAACAAAAGGAAAGTGTTCACATTTTTGAAGAAGTCCAATAGGTCATCGAGAACTTAAGAACTCAGCTAGAAGAAGCCAGAAAGATCGAAGAAAATATTGAATATCAAAAGAAGTATTTGGAAGCCAACATAGCAGCACAGAAGGAAGAAGCATAAATGAGAGAGAATATATTAACAGATCATCTTAAGGAAACAACTAACGATCGAAACCAACTTGAGGCAGAGTTTGGTCAAGAAGAGAAAGGACTTGAAGAAGAAATAATCACATTAAAAATTCAGTTTGAATTAGTGAAAAGAACAAAAGAAGTCACAAAGTCTCAGATAATGAATAAAGAAGAAGAGGTTGAGAAGCTTGAAGAAGAAGTTGTCACATTGAGAAGTAAAATCATCTAGCTCAACAAGAACATTGAAGAGACAGAAACATCCACATCAGTTATAAAGACTAGGTTTCTAGAAAAGAAGAATGAAGAAAATAAAAAGAGTTATGCAGAAGTACTCAAAGGAAGGAATCATGGTCAACTAAAATCCATTTTCAGTGCATTCGGTTAGAATAAGTACAATATGATATATTAATCAATTGTAGTAGTACTTCATGATAGTACAATGACATATCAGTCAAAATTATGGACATTTGTGTAGTAGAGTCTTGAACGATATGGACAAATATGGACATGAAATCATCTTTTCTGAACGGGAAACTTGAAGAAGAAGTCTACATTGAATAACTAGTTCCTAGAGCATGGTACTCTAGACTGGATAAATATCTACAACAGGCAGGGTTCAAAAAAAGGAAGTGTAGACAACAACCTCTACATCAAGGTAACTCAAGATGGTATTTTATTAATTGAAGTTTATATTGATGATATTATTTTTGGAAGTATTGATGACAAGTTAAGCCAGAAATTTGCAAAGGATATGTAGAATGAATTTGAAATATCATTACTTGGAGAACTATCCTTCATTTTGGGTCTTCATATGCGTCAAAGAAACCAACGAATTTTATTTCTCAAACTAAGTATATCAGAGAAATGCTAAAGAGGTTTAGAATTGAATATTGCAAACCAATTACCACTCCTGTGAAAACCAGTTGCAAGTTGAGAAACGATGATGATTCAAAGTCTACAAACCAGAGAGAATACAGGTCAATGATTGATAGCTTACTATATGTGATAACATCCAGACGAGATGTGATGCAGGCAGTTGGATAGGGGGCACAATTTCAAGCAGCACAAAAGGAATCACATGTATTAGCAGTGAAGAGGATTTTCAGATATCTCAAAGGAATAGAAGAGTTTGGAGTATGGAATCCAAAAGGAAAGGATCTATCACTTATTGCCTACATAGATGTAGATTGGGAAGGTTGCATTGATGACCGACGAAGCACTAGTGGAGTATAATTCTACTTGGGTGAGTGTTTAATATTAAGAAAAAATTATCAGTATCTTTATCTACAGCCGAAGTAGAGTATATTGCAGCAACAAGATGTTGTACTCAGGTTCTATGGATGAAACAAAATTTGACAAATATACAGGTTGAGTATGATGAGACCATTCCAATCTATTGTGATAATGTAAATGCCATCAATATCTCAAAGAAACCAGTGATGCACTCCAAGATGAAGCACATTCCAATAGAATATCACTTTCTACAGGAACAGGTTGCAGATAAGAACATCAGAGTTGAATATGTGGGCACAAAATAACAAGTGACATACATCTTTACAAAACCGCTACCATGGGAAGCCTTTGAGTATCTTCGCCAGAGACTTGGAGTAATTTATACTCCAAAATGAATGCTTTTGAATTCTTATCTTATATGTCTTATATTTGCATGAGGAAGCACCATAAAGAGATCAGTTTCAGGAAGATTTCAATCAGGGGGAGCAGCCTGAGATGGAAATATACATTTTTCATTGATGACAAAGGGGGATAGATTTATCAGATGTAAGGTTAAATTCTTGGAGAAAGAGCAAAGAGGCATGGTTTCAAGGGGAGTGATGGTCACATGGGGAGCATGAGTGATATGAATTCAGTATTGCATTAGAGTGTTTCCATCAGTGCCAAATGGGGAGATTGTTGATTAATTGGGTTGATTTTCATTGATGTCAACCCTTGAAGAAAGACTAGTAGCACAAAGGTTTGGGTAACGGACCCAAGTTTGTTTTATGGATAATGGTATGAGCTTTTTTATATTTTCAGGTAATACTATTCTTGATGGATAGTAGATGTCATGCAATTTCTGGTGGTATTTTGAATGTCACATAACTCCTCACGGTTAGAGATTTATGGCCATGTGAATTTGGAGAACCCTCATGAGTCATCTAGAAGCCCCAAAAGGTCAAAGTAGTCAAAGTGATTGCACAAAATAAATTACTAAGTGGACAAGTGGTTAGAAGTGGGTTAGTCCTAAAATAAGGAAAGTGGGTTAAGATGGTTAGAAGGTAACCCCTTAAAGAAGCTACATGAAAGTATAAATAAGAGGCAAGGGTCTCTCATTTTTAAAATTGAACTTGATAATATCGAATATATACAAGTGACTAAAGTAACCAAAGGATATCTAAGCCAAATTTCAGAGGGAAGGTGAAGTAAAGAAGGCCAAAATTCAGGGGAGGATAAATTCTTTTGATGATTCTTTCTAAGGTATGTTATTTACAGGTCATCTCACCATTTTCATAATAAAAAAATTTCTAGAATGATCCAGACCATGAAATTGGGATGTCGTTGAGGAAACATAACCATGTAGCTATTATAAAAATTTCATCTTGTGGGTCGTTTTATTTTTGGATTTACACACCGTGGAAAATAGGGTTTGTGGCGAGTCTTGAAACTAGTCTAAAACATGTGTTTCGGGTAAAAACTTCATAACTTATTCATAACATATCCAAATTCAGTAAGACCAAATGTATTGGTTAGAGTAGAGTCTGTAGTATTCTGTGTATAATTTTCATGCCCACACAACAAATATTTTGTGCAGGGCACGCTTTACAAGTTTGCTCACTAAAATAAGCTAGAATTCAACAAGGTATGCCATTTTTGCTATAACTCATTTCCTGAGAGGTTCCAAGAAGTGAAACCTAAAGGAATTACATAAACAACACCAAGAACATTGTGTACTATTTTCAGATCTTTATTAATTACAGGTACATAGTTATGATTATTGTAAGTTAGGGTTGTTGACTAATCCAAAATTAGTCATGTGAGACTAAAGTAAAGTTTGATGAAAATGCTAATCTCTTGTTGTTAAAGTTAAGGAAGGTTTGAAGGTGTGTGATCATATACACCAAGTCTATTACAGAGTTACAAATCACATTTGGATGATGAAATTGATGAGGGATTTTGGTTTAGGTACATGTTGGGTAAATGGTTGAGACAAGTAGTTGATGAGTTGGCACATACATGAGGTGTATAGTTGATGATGTTGGTACATATTGATGAGTCATAGTTGATGAGTAGTTGATACATGATTGGTACATACTTGGTACGTGGTTGGAGGCACTTGTTGGTAGTATTGTTGACACATGGTTTATGGATGATGTATCATACTTGTCTTGGTATATTATTAGAAGCACATATTGATCTTGGTGATGATTATGAGTTGTTGTGTTATGCTTGGTTGATGCACATCTTTGAGAGTTGTCTTGGTGATTGATCTTGGTGAGTAGATATGATTTGGTTGATAAGATTGATGAGACAGGTTGTTGTGATAGGTTGTTTGGACAGGTTGTTGTGACAAGTTATTTGTACAAGTTTGGTGCATGGTTGATGCACTTGTTCATGGTACAGGTTGAGGTACTGGTTGGTGCATGGTTGATGCACTTGTTTATGGTACAAGTTGATTACAGGTTGGTTCATGGTTGATGCACTTGTTTATGGTACATGTTGATTACATGTTGTTTGGATAGGTTATTGTGATAGGTTATTTGTACAGGCTTGGTACATGGTTGATGCATTTGTTTATGGTACAGGTTGAAGTGCATGTTTATGTATGGTGCATGTTGGCACATGTTATTGGTACATGTTGTTACAGGTTGATTATGAGTTGATTGGTACAAGTTTAAAACAATATATCTCACAATGATAGTGTGACATTGGTTCCATCATTCTACTTCTACGTTAGGGCGGTTAGATAGGGCAAGGACAGGTGGTTGTAGCACCTTCTGGTTGTAGCCGAAGAACATAGGGGATTGTATCCTCCTTCTTGTTGTAGCGAGATAATTGGGGATTTGGAGCTTCCCTCAGGTTGTAACCTGAGAAACTAGGGGGTTGGAGGCTCCTTCCAGTTGTAGCTAGAAAACAAAGGAAGTTGGCGCTTCTAATGAATGTAATTCTTAAAGACATATAAGAAAAAGCATTCTGTCGTTTTTTCTCGCTTTGGGTTTCCATGTAAAAACACTGGTGTACTGTGTATTTGTATGATTTCTCATTTGTTCATTGTTTATTTATTCTACAATTATTGGATGATAATGCTACATTGATATAACACTTGCATTATATGGTTAAAAATGATTAAATTGCTCTATTATTGATTCTGGTTAAAAATGATTAAATTGTCCTATTAATGATTCACACTTCCACCCAAAATAGGCTCAGGCTTAGCTCCTTGAAACCAGTTCCAAATATGCTTCGGGTAAAAATCCTATAATCTCTTCATAACATATCCAAATTCAGTAAGCACAAAGGGCTGGTTAGAGTAGAGTCTGTAGTATTCTGTGAGAATTCTTTCATATTCACACAACAAATATTTTGTGCAGGGCATACTATACAAGTCGTTTCACTCAAAAATAAGCTAGAATTCAACAAGGTATGCCATTTTGTTATAACTTATTTCCTTCGAGGTTCCAAGAAGTGAAACCTAAATAAATTGCATAAAACAAAATACCAGACCATTGTGTCTTATTTCTCAGACTTTATTAATTATTATGCACATAGTTATGATTATTGTAAGTTAGGCTGTTGACTAATCCAAAATTAGTCATGTGAGACTAAAGTAAAGTTTGATGAAAAACAAGTTAACTTCTTTGTTGCTTAAAGTTTATGTGGAAGGTTTGAAGGTGTGTGATCATATACACCAAGTCTATTACAGAGTTGGCAAATCACATTTGATGATGAAATTGATGAGGGATTTTGGTTTAGGCGTTACGTTGGGTAAAATAAGCCACAAGTAAGTTGATGAAGCTGGCACATACATGAGGAAGAAGGTTGATGATGCTGGTACATATTGATGAGTCATATTGATGAGAAGATAAGCATGATTGGTACATACTTGGTACGGGTTGGAGCAATTGTTAGTAGTATTGTTGACACATGGTTGCGGATGATGTATCATACTTGTCTTGGTGCTATTATTAGAAGCACATATTGATCTTGGTGATGATTATGAGTTGTTGTGTTGCGTTTGGTTGATGCACATCTTTGAGAGTTGTTTTGCGATTGATCTTGGTGAGTAGATATGATTTGCTTGATAAGATTGATGAGACAGGTTGTTGGTGGATAGGTTGTTTGGACAGGTTGTTGTGACAAGTTATTTGTAAAGGTTGGTGATGGTTGATGCACTGTTCATGGTACAGGTTGAGGTACCGGTTATGCATAGTTGATGCATTTGTTTATGTACGTTGATTACGTTGGTTCATGGTTGATGCACTTGTTTATGGTACATGCTGATTACATGTTGTTTGGATAGGTTATTGTGATAGGTTATTTCACAGGCTTGGTACATGGTTGATGCATTTGTTTATGGTACAGGCTGAAGTGCATGTTTATGTATGGTGCATGCTGGTTTACGTTATTGGTACATGTTGTTACAAAGCGATTATGAGTTGATTGAAGAAGTTTAAACAATATATCTCACAATGGATATGTATTAGTGGTTCCATCATTCTAATTTCTACCGTGGGTGGTTAGATAGGGCATTAGGTTGTTGTAGCCACCTTCTTTTTGTAGCCGAAGAACATAGGGATTGTAATCCTTCTTGCTGAAATGCAGATAATTGTGATTGAGCTTCCTTCAGTTGTAAACCTCGAGAAATCCGGGGTTGGAGGCTCCACGTAGCCAGAAACAAAGGAAGTTAGCGCTTCCAATGAATGCAATTTAAAGACATATAAGAAAAAAGCATTCTTGTCAAGTTTTTCGCTTTGGCTTCATGTAAAACACCGTACCGGTTTGTGGCGATTTCTCATTTGTTCATTGTTTATTTATTCTTGTTAATTATTGGATGATAATTACATTGATAACACTTGCATTATATGGTTAAAATGATTAAATTCGTTTCTATTATTGATCTACTCCCCACCCTCAGTAATCCAACAATTGGTATCAGAGCGAAGTTCCTTCAAGAAACAGTTAAACCACAGGAAGGATATCATGGATTATTTTGAGAATGGAGTACCATTGTTCAATGGTCAGAATGGTTTAAAGTATGAGATGTGGAGTGGAAGGACGAAAGTGTTTTTACAGGCACATGGGTATTATATTTGGCTATTAGTCATTACAGGATATGATAGTTCAAAAAGGGAAAAGACTGCAGCCAATATGGAATTGAAGAAGAATGAAAAAATAACAATGGATTTCATCTGGGAAGGATTACCTAATACGGTAAGAGAAAGGTTGGTAAATTCTCATAAGCCAAAGAACTTTGGGATAAGTTACATGATATATATTCTTCACCCATCGCAGATTCAGAAAATGCCAAAGAAGATGTAGGTACTGATAAAAAAGAAATATGTTCACCATGTCAAACTGATTTAGAAGATGAAGAGTACATAATCACCAGAGGTATGTTGTTTTTCTTTAATTGTGAAAAACGCGGACATCTTGAAATAGAATGCCATGAAGGAAATGAGACATAAAAACTAATTGAAAATGAAGACAATTATGAAGCAAAATCGATTAGTGCTTTAGATGAACTAAGAGAAGAAAACAAGTCATTCAAGAAAGAATTGATGAAACAAAAGGAAATTGTTCACATTTTTTAAGAAGCCCAACAGGTCATCAAGAACTTAATAACTCGGCTAGAAGAAGCCAGAAAGATCGAAGAAAATATTGAATATCAAAAGTAGTATTTGGAAGCCAACATAGTAGCACATAAAGAAGAAGCATAAATGAGAGAGAATATATTGACAAATCATCTTAAGGAAATAACTAACGATCTAAACCATCTTGAGGAAAAGTTTGTTCAAGAAGAGAAAGGACTTGAAGAAGGAATAATCACATTAAAAATTCATCTTGAAGAAGCGAAAAGAATAGAAGAAGTCATGAAGTCTCAGATAATGAAGAAAGAAGAAGAGGTTGAGAAGCTTGAAGAAGAAGTTGTCATATTGAGAAGTAAAATCGTCAAGCTCAACAAGAACATTGAAGAGACATAAACATCTACATCGGTTATAGAGAATGAAGAGAAGAACTCTAGGTTGCTACAACAGAAGAATGAAGAAAATAGAAAGAGTTATGCATAAGTACTCAAAGGAAGGAATCATGGTCAACCAGAATCTAAGAAAACTATTGAAGATATATCTTCAAGAAGACCATCCATTTTCAAGCCACAAAGAATCTTCAATCATGATCATGATTAGTTAAGGCAGAAATTAAGAAGGACTACACCACAAAGAAGATCATTCACTCCTAGGTATGCAAATTTATTTTATGGTCATTGTTTTTATTGTACTAATTTTGGACATAAGGTTGCATATTGCAGGGATTATAATAGAAATGTTCAAGCAAGAAGTGCCCTATGTGGCCCCATGTAACATTGAATGTTACAAATGTCATAACTATGGACACATAGCTAGTGATTGTAGAAGCATGATCGATACTTCCATGAAAGAGAAAATGGACATCAAATATAAGAAAGTATGGATAAGAAAACAAAAAGAACATGTGAAAAAATACCAAGTCCCATAGATCGCAAGATTGGCAATAAAACAAGATGAAGTAAATTCGACAGAGAAAAATGTTAGATACAAAAAGGTTTGGAAAATAACTGAAAGAAAAGAAGGACAGATAAATAAGGAACAGGTTCAAAAGATTGTACTTTCATGAATTGTAGTGAAAGATGAATCCAAAGACAGAAAGAAAGAATTCAAAGCTTAGAGAGATGATGAATCTACTAAATATGACGATGAATACACTTCAGAGAAAGAATTGTTCTGAGCCATCCGGCTTAGAGACTCTCAGATAATATGAATAATATACAGGGGGATTCTATGCAGTAGCTGAGACAGACTAGAGAACCATCCTTCGAGCAACTTTCATAATTTGAGTAGACAGATTCAGTGCATTTAGTTAGCATAAGTACAATATGATAAATTAATCAGTTCTCGTAATACTTCATGATAGTACAGTGACATATGAATCAAAATTATGGACATTTGTGTAGCAGAGTCTTGAACAGTATGAACATATATGGACTTGAAATCAACTTTTCTGAACGGGAAACTTGAAGAAGAAGTCTACATTGAACAACTGGTTCCTAGAGAATCGTACTATAGACTGGATAAATATCGACAACAGGGAGGGTTCATAAAATGAAGTGCAGATAATAACCTTTACATCAAGGTAACTCAAGATGATATTTTATTAATTGAAGTTTATATTGATGATATTATTTTTGGAAGTACTGATGACAGGTTAAGCCAGAAATTTGCAAAGGATATGCAGAATGAATTTGAAATGTCATTACTTGGAGAAATATCCTTCTTTTTGGGTCTTCAGATAAGTCAAAACAACCAAGAAATTTTTATTTCTCAAACTAAGTATATCATATAAATGCTAAAGAGGTTCGGAATGGAATATTGCAAACCAGTTACCACTCCTATGCAAACTAGTTACAAGTTGAGAAAATATGATGATTCAAAGTCTATAGACCAGAGGAAATACAGGTCAATGATTGGTAGCTTACTATATGTGACAACTTCTAGACCAGATGTAATGCAGACGGTTGGACAGGTGGAACAATTTCAAGAAGCACCATAGGAATCACATGTATTAGTAGTGAAGAGGATTTTCATATATCTCAAAGGAACAAAAGGGTTTGTATTATGGTATCCAAAAGGAAAGGATCTATCACTTATTGCCTACACAGACGCAGATTGAGCAGGTTGCATTGATTACCAACGAAGCACAGTGGAGTAGCGTTCTACTTGGGTGAGTGTTTAGTATATTGGCTAAGCAAGAAACAATCATTAGTATCTTTATCTACAGTTGAAGCAGAGTATATTGCAGCAACATGATGTTTTACTCAAGTTCTATTGATGAAAAAAAAATTGAAAAATATACAGGTTGAGTTTGATGAGCCCATTTCAATCTATTGTGATAGTACAAGTGACATTAGTATCTCAAAAAACCCAGTGATGCACTCCAAGACGAAGCACATTCAAATAAAGTATCACTTTATATGGGAATAGGTTGTAGAGAAGAACATCAGAGTTGAATATGTGGGCACAAACGAACAAGTGGAAGACATATTTACAAAACATCTACAACAGGAAGCCTTTGAGTATCTTCACTAGGACTCAGAGTAATTTCTACTCCAAAATGAATGCTTTTGAATGCTTATCTTATATGTCTTATATTTACACGAGGAAGCACCATAAATAGATCAGTTTCAGGAAGAGTTTAGTCAGGGGGAGCAGTCTTGTATGGTGTTGATTAATTGGGTTAGTTTCCATTGATGTCAACCCTTGAACAAAGTCTGGTAGAGAATTATGGTAGCACAAAGGTTTGGGTAATGGACCCAAGTTTTTTTGATGGATAATGGTATGATTTTTGATATATTTTCAGGTAAGATTATTCTATATGGATAGTACATGTCATTCCATTTCCGTTGGTATGTGGAATGTCACATAAATCCCCATGATTAGATATTTATGGCCATGTGAAGTTGGAGAACCCTCATGAGTCATCTAGAAGCCCCAAAAAGTCAAAGTGTTTGAAAAAGAAATTATTTAAATAACAAAGTTAATGGAGAACTCCCTAAAATAAGAAAAGTGAGATGCTACATGAAAGTATAAATAAGAGGCAAGGCTCTCTCATTTAATCACGCTTGAATATTATTAAATATCTATTTTTGTGAAAGGTTATTTGGGAAGGTATTATTGATAGAGAAAAATTGCAGCATAAAAAGTGTGACAGGAAAAGTGCGGTAGAAAAAGTGCGGAAGGAAAAGTGCGGTAGAAAAAGTGTGGAAAAAAAAGTGCGGCAAAAAAATTGTGGCAGGAAAAGTGCAGCAAAAAAACTGTGGCAGAAAAATCACGGCAGAAAATTCATAGCAGAAAAAGTGCGACAAAAAAATCGCGGCAACAACATGGTTGGGGTATATTTATGAGAGATATGGCACATCTTGTTTGATTTATGTTTTGTGAGCTAGGTTTTAGCTCTTGATATGGTATTGGATGTTCAATATTGTTGCATATATAAGATTTGTTTAGGGATATAATTGGTATTTTATTGTTGGTATTTGGAATATGGGTATTGGTCTTTTGGTTATGATGTGTTGTTGAAGTTGTTGGTTTAGCTTGAGGATACATAACAATGAGGTTGTGGCACATGGTTTGATGTCAGGGTTTATGGTATGTGGTTATGGATAGTGTGATGTATTGATAAAGAAATTTTGATGGTTATATTGGTATATGTACTTGGTGTATGGTTGAGGTACATGGTTGAGACAAGTAGTTGATGAGTTGGCACATACATGAGGTGTATACTTGATGATGTTGGTACATATTGATGAGTCATAGTTGATGTGTATACATGATTGGTACATATTGGGTGCATGGTTGATGCACTCGTTGATGGTACAGGTTGGTGCGTGGTTGATGCACTTGTCTATGGTACATGTTGATTACAGGTTGTTTGGACAAGTTATTGTGACATGTTATTTGTATAGGTTTGGTGCATTGTTGATGCGTTTGTTTATGGTACAAGTTGAGGTAAATGTTAATGTATGGTATATTGAGGAAAATATATGAAATGATCTTACTCAAGCATTTTCAAATTCTTCTTGGCTAAAACAAAATAGACGAGAATATCACCCTATGTTTATAGCCATCAAAAATAAAATCCTAACACACAAGTATTGATCACAGGTGCTTAGGCTAGCCTTTTTCACAATTAAAAGCTTGCTGGAAAATTCATTTTAATATGATTTTATTAATATAACAATTGTTGAAATAAATGTAGAGACAGAATTAAAGACACCAAGATGATAATCAAAATAGATGAGACATAAAGCAATCATTTAGTTCATTCCAATTCATCAAAGAGTCATTCTCTTTACAAAACTTCATGTGGAAATTTTGGACCAAAGTCAAACTTAGACATCCCCAATGGAACATACAAAAGGACCTCTGACAGAAAATAAAAATTGAACTCTAAAAGATGGATCATCTTGCCATATATTTTTGCCCACTCGACTCTGCACAATAGCCTTTTCATTCATGAAAAATAATTCACAAATAGACAAGTCTACACAGACTATGAAAGATAGATCAACACCTCTTAAAAACAAGTGTCTGAATGATGTAATTCATCCCTGAATTGTATTGTCTACAATGAGACCCTTCTATCATAAAAAAGAATTAGGTTTCTAATAAATTAAGGAATGAATGAAAACTGAACTATCTCAGCATAAACTCAAAGAGAAAACCTTAGTATGCTTCTCCTTCTATCCTCCTTGTGTTCCTCCCTTTCTTTTTTCCTTTAAGCAAATTACAATTGGTTGAAGTAGTTGAACTACCTCATTAGTTAAGTTAACTAAAAGACTCAACCAGCCTTTTAGTTAGGGGAAAGTAATAATCATAATAAGGGTTATAAATAAATAATAACTAGTAGGTGGGACCGCTTGTGACTCCCTTTAGCTCTTAACAATCATAACATAACTAGTTAATTAAGAAAAACACCCCTCCTTGTGACTCCCATCATCACATTAACATTTGACAATTTATCTCATTGATATTTGAAATTATTTAAAAAAAATATATTAATTATATATCCAAAGAAAACATGTTGTCGAAAACTTCTGAAGTCAATTGTCATCAACAATAAATAACATTAGAACTCAAAAACCATATTTCCCACTCTGATATGCAATCTTTCCTTGATTGTTGTTGTCACCCTTTGATTTTTCTGAATTTTCCTTTGGTTGCACTGAGCCTTTAGGCCTAATCTCATTGATCACATGAGAACAACCGTTCCTCAAATGCATCCAGGTAGACACATATTTATCAGAGCCGTTAGAGGGTGAGGAAGGGGAAACAATGGATTTTCCTTTGTCAAGGGCATGGTGGGCCTCGATTTTCAACCTTTTTCTAGCATGAGAGGACTAAACTGGTGAGTGGACAGGTGCAGTTTGGGAAATCTGGTTGATAGGTGGTGGAGCAGGAAAGGACAAATTGGGCCAGCCACGATGTTGGGAGATTGTCAGGTGGACAATCTCCTGCCATCCGTCTACCATCCGTCATTTTTAGGAACCTTGGGTTGTAATGAGACATGAGGGGGCATGGGAATACCAGGGGCTTGTGGATCTTGGAAAGGAGGCCTTTCAGGCCTAGGATGGACCACTCCTTGCCCAATCCAATTGAAAAATCTAGCTTGAAACAACTGGCCTAACTCTTGCGAGTCAACGCTAAAGTGTATGGAGAATATTGGCCTTCTTGGGCCTCTATTCCAATTACCTCTCCCTCGATTGCCTCTGCCATGGCTACCTTGGCTGAAGAAGCTCATTTCTGCATGCATGATCGATTATCAAATATTCCTTTACAACCATACATGACAACTCCTTAAAAATATGAAATAGAGTTTGGCTCAACAACATATCATACTCATGCAATCCAATCCATATAAATTGTTTAACTGTAGTCAATGAGCAGCGGGTGAAAAAAAGGTCCTAGGATATGCGAGGGGTTTGTATTGAGCAAAACATGATATAATGAGGGGGAAAAGAAAAATGGGTACTGCTCAAAGACAACACACAATCAACTGTAATGCAAACCAAAGAAAATATCATTGTGATCCAACCAAGAAACAACGACTTCAAACTGCTTCAATACAAAATTCTTCTTGACTGTAATTAAATTTTAGAACAGGGATTGAAAAATGAATGTGGGAAGGCGATGGGGTTGTAATTAGCAAAAAGTTAAATAATGGTAGGGAAAGAGAGTGGATATTGTTCATAAAATTAATTAAGTAATCCATAAAACCATTCTGTAAAAGGAAATAACACCAACCAAATAATCATTGTGATCAAATGATCAAATACTGTGTAAAATATTCAATCGATTGTGTACATTAACCTGGTCATTGTTTGTAATAAAATATTTAACACCTTTTCATCAAACAAGATAGTATGCATTCCACAAAAACCTGTAGAGGAGCTCTATTTCTTCTCATTTATCCATTTAATATCTTAAAACAATTCCCAAATGAATAAACAATCACTTATTTCCACTATATTCAACATCAAAATCAACCACCTTCCATCAACAAAGACATGAAATCCTGCCCGATTTTATCCCTCAAATCCATCTAACAATCAAATTTTAATGAGACCATACTGCCACTGCACTCGTTCCTATCTCTGTTAAGATGTATGATATTCATTAAACGTACATAATAGACAGACAAACACAACGATCCATATTTTAATTGCAAACATCTTGACTTGCCATTAGACAACAATTTCCATTACCATTCATACGAAACTGTGGGGTACACAGACCACTCAAAAAAAAGTGAGGTCATTTCTGTGACTGACATGACTAACTATTTTGATTCTGAACATCCACAATGTTGGGCTATTAATCCAATCAACGAGGCAACAACAATATGCTCGATCTCGTCTCACAAACTAATATAAACAAAACCATTTTTAAAAACCTGTGACCCTCTCTGAAGGTGCAATCAAAATAATACCCATAACATATACAATGGATGACCATGCCATGATTACCATGATTGCAATAGTTCCATTCGAAAATTTAAACACCAGTCACAACAATCATTAACTCAACTTATCATGTTGTAGGAATGCCACACATACCCACGCATCACGCACGGAGCAATGTTGTGACTTAATCAATTAAAAATAGTGTTGGGTTATCAATTCAATAATCACAATGTAAAAGACAATGATTATGTATTCGATTTAACCAATCATCCGATTAACCATGTTGAGCTTATTTATTCAATTATAATAACAAATGCAGTGACTAGATACCAAAACCAACACCACTGTCAACATAATAAACGGGGTGAGGCAGTAATAAAACACTGTCGACAATACACCACCAATCCATAACAACCAACAGTATACCCGACAGGCCATAACGATCCCCTCTATAAACACTTGGGCTTGAGAAATCAATGGTTTGCTCTGTGGACCAAAACAGGGAGACTAGAGTCGACTCCTCTCATCGGTGAAAACTTCTGAGACCAACGGTGCACACACAGAGTATACCACAATTGATTTCGAGGATAGGGTGACAATTCCTGTGATAGGAGAGACTATGAATAGAGGAGAAAGGATCCATTTTGTCCTTGTAAAAATACTTAACACACGCAGGGTATAACTCTCGTGACTCTCCCATCTAACCAACTAACAACACTGAGATGAAACAGATTCCAGAAGAAGCAATATAACCCACTGTGCAACCCTTAGTAGCATGAACAACCAATACCCAAGTGAAACAATGTGCAATGACACAAGGAGTTTCAAACTCAGTAAACCCCATAACAACACACGACTAGGTATGGTGATAAGAAAGCGTGGAGACGACCAACCAATATGGACCGAATAAAAACCCTTCAACCAAACCCAATAAGGATGACAAAGGGCCTTCATGGCTTCTAACACTCAGAATGATCAATAACACTGTGACTTCAAGCATTATTGCAAATGAAAACCACACCAACGATTTATTCCAGAAAAATATCACAAATCTACACAGTTTCCAAACTTAAAGAAAGAACAGACCCATACATTCTGAGCCAATATCTATTTCA
This sequence comes from Picea sitchensis, assembly GCA_010110895.2. Lineage (NCBI taxonomy): Eukaryota > Viridiplantae > Streptophyta > Pinopsida > Pinales > Pinaceae > Picea > Picea sitchensis. Next base: position 28,694 of record SNQJ01S0021273.1, on the reverse strand, counting down.
TAGCCAGAGTAGATTCATGGATGGAGAAAAGGCATACATGTAACCAAAATCACCTTAAAATGTGAGTTGGATGAGTGGTTCTCCCTCTGCTTGAAAGTCGGAGCCTAACCACAACAAACACAATTGAACAATAGCTTGACTAGGGTGGTGTCCAGTGGAAGGAGTAAGGGTGACATGTAGTAAATTCACATCAACTCCACCCTCCAGTCATTAAATTCTTCAGTACATGCCATCCCATTAATCCATTAACCATTCAATTAAACCATGCATTGGAATTAGCATCTATCACTTGTCAAATGTGCCACCCACATCATATCTTACTATTTCCAACTATTCGATAATGCATATTAACCATGTCTTTGTATAACTCAATAAATCACATAGCTATTAAATTGTTAGCTAGGATTATCAACGATCATTTCAATTTCAATGCATGTAGATTAGTATATTAGCATAGTCTAGTTCCTTTTGCATTTTGTTACATTGCTTTTATTTCTTTCCCACTACTCTTATATATTATTACTAACATGTCTCTTGTGCATGTGTCCCATTAATGGATCCAAGAATCGATAGCAATGATAAAAATGGATAACATAGGTTGTCGTAACATAAAATTTGAGCCGAGAGTAGCAGAAAAAACACATAACATGCCTTATCCATCATCCAATTTTCACAATTAGAACCAACACATAATAAGCCTTATCCATTGCCAATAAAATCAATATTTCATCAACCATGTAAGCAATGTCGAACAATAGCATAAACATGAAATAAGAACCATATCTGATCTCCCAATCTACAAGGGGGTCCCACCTACTAGTATTATTTATCTTGTTAGCTTATAATAATAGTCTTTAACAATACTTTGCGGGAAAAACCTCATTGCGATTTTGACCATCAACATGGTACATGTTGGCACATGTTATTGGTACAAGTTGTTACAGGTTGATTATAGGTTGATTGGTACAGGTCTACAACAATATAGCTCACAATCATAGTGTGATAGTGGTTCCATAATTCTAAATCTACGTCAGGGCAGTTGGATGGGGAAAGGATAGGTGGTTGTAGCCACCTTCCAGTTGTATCCGGAGAACATAGGGGGTTGTAGCCTCCTTCTGGTTGTAGCTAAAGAATTAGGGAGTTGGAGCTTCCCTCAGGTTATAGCCTAAGAAACTAGGGGGTTGGAGATTCCTTCTAGTTGCATCTAGAAAACAAAGGAAGTGGGTGCTTCCAATGAATGTAATTCTTCAAGACATATAAGAAAAAATATTCCATGGTTTTCTCCCGCTTTGGGTTTCCACATAAAAGCACTAGTGTATTGTGTATGTGTATTATTGCTCATTTGTTCATTGTTTATTTACTCTGCAATTATTGGATGATAATGCTACATTGATATAACACTTGCATTATATGTTTGAAAAGGTTTAAATTGATTTATTACTGATTCACCCCCCCTCTCAGTAATCCAACAAATGGAAAGATCCATTTTCCATTGATGGCAAAGGGGGAGAGATTTATCATATGCAAAGGTAAATGCTTGGAGAAAGAGGAAAGAGGCATGGTTTCAGGGGGAGCGATGGTCACAAGGGGAGAATGAGTGATATGAATTCATTATTGGATCAAAGTGTTTCCTTCAATTCCAAAGGGGGATATTTTTTATTAATTGGGTTGGTTGTCATTGATGTCAACCCTTGAAGAAAGTTTGGTAGCAAATTCCAATAGCACAAAGGTTTGGGTAATGGACCCAAGTTTGTTTGATGGATAATTGTATGAGTTTTGATATATTTGTAGGTAATACTATTCTATATGGATAGTACATTTCATGTCATTTTCGATGGTATGTGGAACGTCACATAACTCCTCACGGTTAGAGAGTTATGGCCATGTGAAGTTGGAGAACCTTCATGTGTCATCTAGAAGCCCCAAAAGGTCAAAGTAGTCAAAGTGGTTTCACAAAAGAAATTATTTAAATAATAAATTTAATGGAGAAATTACTAAGTGGACAAGTGGTTAGAAGTGGGTTAGCCCTAAAATAAGGAAAGTGGGTTAAGATGGTTAGAACATAACCCCTTGAGGAAGCTACATGAAAGTATAAATAAGAGGCAAGGATCTCTCATTTTTAAAATCACACTTGATCATATGGAATATCTACAAGTGACTGAGGTAAACAAAGGATATCTAAGCCGAATTTCAGAGGGAAGGTGAAGTAAAGAAGGCCGAAATTCAAGGGAGGATAAATTCTTTTGATGATGCTTTCTAAGGTATGTTATTTACAGGTCATCTCACCATTTTCGCAATAAATTTTTTTATAGAATGATTCAGACCATGAAATTGGGATTCCATTGAGGAAACATATCCAAGTAGTTGTGATAAAAATTTCATATTTTGGGGTGTTTTATTTTTGGAGTTACACCCCATGGAAAATAGAGTTTGTGGCTAGTCCTGAAACTAGTCTAAAACATGTTTTTCGGGAAAAAATTCCATAACTTCTTCATAACAGATACAAATTCAATAAGACCAAATGTATTGGTTAGAGTGCATCCTATTGCATTCTTTGTATAATTTTCATATCCATACAACAAATATTCTGTGTGGGGCACGCTCTATAAGTTCACTCTCTAGAATAAGCTAGAATTCAATGAGGTATGCCATTTTTTCTATAACTCATTTTATGAGAGGTTCCAAGCAGTGAAACCTGGAGGAATTGCATAAATGACACTGAAGAAAATTTGGTACGATTTTCAAATCTTTATTCATTACAGGTACATAGTTATGATTATTGCAGGTTAGGGTTGTTGACTAATCCAAAATTAGTCATGTGAGACTAAAGTAAAGTTTGATGAAAATGTTAGTCTCTTGTTGTTAAAGTTAAGGAAGGTTTAGTTTGATGAAAAATGTTAGTCTCTTGCTGTTAGTTAAGGAAGGTTTGTAAGCATGTGATCATATACACCAAGTCTATTACAAAGTTACAATCATATTTGGATTTTGAAATTGATGAGGGATTTTGGTTTCTGCATTAATGTTGGGTACATGGTTGAGGGATAAGTAGTTGATGAGTTGGCACATACATGAGGTGTATAGTTGATGATGTTGGTACACCGCGATGAGTCAAAGCCATGAATAGCCTTCCCGATACATGATTGGTATATACTTGGTACATGGTTGGAGGCACTTGTTAGTAGTATTGTTGACACATGGTTTATGGATGATGTAGCATACTTGTCTTGGTATATTATTAGAAGCACATATTGATCTTGGTGATGATTTTGAGTTTTTGTGTTATGATTGGTTAATGCACATATTTGAGAGTTGTATTGGCGATTGATCTTGGTGAGTAGATCTGATTTTGTTGATAAGGTTGATGATATAGGTTGTTGTGATGGGTTGTTTGGATAGGTTGTTTGTACAGGTTTGGTGCATGGTTGATGCACTTGTTCATGGTACAGGTTGAGATACATGTTGGTGCATGGTTGATGCACTTGTTTATGGTATAGGTTGATTATAGGTTGTTTGGTATAGTTTGGTGCATGGTTGATGCACTTGTTTATGGTACAGGTTGATTACATGTTGTTTGGACAAGTTATTGTGACAGGTTATTTGTACAGGTTGGTGCATGGTTGATGCATTTGTTTATGGTACAGGTTGAGGTACATGTTGATGTATGGTACATGTTGGCACAAGTTATTGGTACAAGTTGTTATAGGTTGATTACAGGTATATTGGTATAGGTTTACAACAATATATCTCATAGTGATAGTGTGACAATGGTTCCATCATCATAATTCTACATCAGGGAAGTTGGATGGGGCAAGGACAGGTGGTTATAGCACCTTTCGGTTGTAGCCGGAGAACATAGAGGGTTGTAACCTCCTTCTAGTTGTAGCCAGAGAATTAGGGAGTTGGAGCTTCCCTCATGTTGTACCCTGGGAAACTAGGGGCTTGGAGCCTCCTTCCAGTTGTAGCTAGAAAACAAAGGAATTTGGTGCTTCCAATGAATGTAATTCTTAAAGACATATATGAAAAATCATTATGTGGTTTTCTCTCGCTCTGGATTTCCATGTAAAAACGTTGGTGTACTATGTATGTGTATGATTGCTCATTTTTTCATTGTTTATTTACTCTGCAATTATTGAATGATAATGCTACATTAATATAACACTTTCATTATATGGTTAAAAAGGATTAAATTTCTCTATTACCGATTCACCCCCCCTCTCAGTAATCCAACATGGTCCAAATCTTCCCAAGTACATGTATGGATATGGATGGAAAGAGTGAATGTGATAAGAATGATAATGATGAGAGAATGATTAGAATGATGGGAAAATGCACTAAGTTCCCACAATATATTTGCATGTTTCCATCTTGAAACTATTCATGATGGGAACTACATGGTCCCCCACTTGGTCATATGTTTCTCAAATTTAGGAACTTAGGATAAATATATATCCCATAAATTAGACTTTAGGAAATATTATTAAAATATTTCCTTGGCCTAATCCCTCTTGGCTTAGGTCGTCTTCCTAGACTCTTAGCCCCCTTTCCCTCTAGTGTGGAGTTATGGCCCCCCATACTCTTTTTGTCTAGTTGGTCTGGAGTAGTGATGTATTTTTATTAATACTCTGAGTGTGATTACATATTACAGTGATAGGATCATTGTCTTTTTATCATCTAGGATTTCTAGCCTAATAACCACATAGGCACTCTGGGCTCAAAACATATATACAAAGGAAATCTGACCCAAAATATCCTGGCTCACTAGGATATTTACAATTGGGGTTCGGCCTAGGGTATTACACACAAGTATTGCAACAAGTGCCCCCTCAATTTGGGAGGACTGACCCCTAGAATATTCAAACATAAGCAAGTGAAAGGAACATGAGGGAGGGGAGAGAATGTTCTAGACAAAGACAAAGAAGAGAAGTGGACAAGGGTAGTGCATGAGGGCATGGGAAAAAAAAAATTATGAGGAAAATAGGAAACTTACTAGGGATCTTTTGGTAATATGGGAGTAGAGAATTCCCAAACTCAAACTTGAGTAGAAAGGGTCATGAATTAATTCTTTTTGAGATAGGAACTGGCACTAAGATGGGAGGACATTGAGGGATTGCAGAGGAAATGAAGGGACTCCCTTTTGCAGTTATAGCTAGCTAGGAAAGTATATGAAAGTTCATGGTGGTTGTGAAATCAATCTGTAGAAGGAATTTATGTTGTTTCATGTTAATGAGGGAGAGTAGCCTTCACTTTAAAAACCAAAACATTTGAGCAACATGTGCGTTCCCCTGGTGGTATCATGGCTTGGAACGAGGGTGGCCTACTGTAAAAATCTTCAGTGTAGTAGAGCCTACGATTGGGTGGAGAAGCATTCACCCTTAGTTTGTTTCCAAGCAAGTTATTTATAAATAAATAAGTGTACTGACATGTTTAATGGGTTTGATGCTTTTTCCATTTGCAATATTTATGTGTTTTTTCATCAAGGAACTGTAGGACGTGTAAGTAGAGTATAATAATTGAGGACTAGATATCCATGGTTTGTTAATTGTATGAGTAAATATTCCTTGTTGATGTGTGTCTCTATGAGATAGAAATACATATGGGGAAATCATGTAAATACCCTTGAATATCTAGTAACCCCTTCTTGGGAGATTTCATAAACTGATGGGTTGTAGCCACCCATGCCACAAAACCCATTTTTGGAGAATGCATGGATTGCCTAACTATATAATTTATTTTGTTTAAGAAATGAGTTTTCATAATGGGTTATCCTTGTTTAAGTGATTATGCAGAGGAAATTGGGTTCCTAGCCCTCAAATAAATTTGATAAAGGCAAGGACTAGTAAGGGATTGGTTTGTCGGGGATTGTTTTGAACCTTTACCAGAAAATGACTAAGTGTCGAGAGGTGATATTGACCATCCATTAGTGGGTTGAGAGGTGATTGCAACCATCCATCGAAAAACTAGGCGTTGGAAGGATTCAGAAACAACATAAAGCTAAGGCGTAGGTACGATCCTGAGAGGTCATGGGTTGTTGATTCACAATGATCTTGACCATTTATCGAAGATTGGTGGCTAGGAAAAGTATTTCGGAAAGACTTTTTCAAATGATTTGTGGGGATTTTATGTTCCAAATAGGAGATCTCAACAACCCATGAGTGAGTGTTTCATGTATGCCCTTCATTGGGAGTCGAAATTCAGAAAGGTTGTATGACTTATTGGCACAATTAAGCATCATGTATATTTTTTCTTAAAGTAGGTTTTGGATCGTTAATCTCAATCAATCTGGACCATATAATCTCGTAGGTGGCATTTTACCATGGGTTGTTCCTTGCAAAAAGGTTGTGTGGGCGCCAAGCTCGAGTAGGCCATAAGCATGAGCCCGAATGAGCATGAGCCATTGGATTAGAAAGGAAGGAATCCATACCATTAAATTAAGTGGGAACAATGGACTAATAAGGATCATGTTGGTTTAGGGACCCATGTTGATCGAGATCATCGATTAGTACCATTTTCCATTCCTCTGATCTATCAGATTGGCAAGTTTCCTTTTAAGGGGCCTGTGGAAACATGGATGGCATGTAATCTCATCGAGACAACATGCCACATGAGAACATAGGGTTAGGAAACACACCAACAAAGGGAATATGTGTCAGATACTGTTGTGTGGCAGGAGGCACATGAAAAGGAGACAATTGTCCTCTGTGAAGTGGTCAGAGAAAAAAGAGAAGCTAATATTGGTCGATCACTTCTGAAACCAAAGAGGTGGAGAGCCATTGGTCATGGATGATTTGGTCCATTTGATATTTAAGAAGAGTTGTGGTCATTAGTTTTATTTCGGGAAAATATTCCTGAGGGTTGGACCCGATGGAAGGAGTCTGACTATGGTGTTACAGGATGGTGCAAATCCGACAGACTTATGAGGGAGGTTCCCTATGGTAAAATATTGTGCAGGCAGGAGGATTCCTCAATGGGGATGTTTTGAGAGACTCACAAGCTATGGAGGCCCAATCACTGACATCTACGAAGATCACATCATATACACGTGGATGAAGTGATGTAATAAGAATCGAAAGCTCCATATTTATTTAGGGAGATATAATTTTCTAACTAGATCTCAGTTTTGAGCATGGTTACAGTTGTTGAAAATATTTTGAGGAGTATATTCCATCTGTGAGTTGATATCTGAGAAAGGAGTTTGTATTTTAAGAGAAAATTGGGATTGGTTTCTCAAGGATTGTTTTGAACCTTTACCAGAAAATTACTAAGTGTCAAGAGGTTATCTTGATCATCCATTAGTGGGTTGAGAGGTGATCTTGATCATCCATTAGTGGGTTGAGAGGTGATCTCAACCATTCGTCGAAAAACTAGGCATCAGAAGGATTTAGAAATGACATAAGGCTAATTTGTACGTGTTAGCCGAAGAGGTCGTGGGTTGTTGATTCGTAGTGATTCAAACAAAGGGAATATGTGTCAGAGACTATTGTGTGGTAGGAGGCACATGAAAAGTGGACATTTTTCCTCTGTGAAGTGGTTAAAGCGAAAATAGAGGCCAATATTGGTCGAGCACTTCTGAACCCAAAGAGGTGGAGAGCCAATATTGGTCGAGCACTTCTGAACCCAAAGAAGTGATGTAATAGGAATCGAAATCTTCATATTTATTTAGGGAGATATAACTTTCTAACTAGATCTCATCTTTGAGCATGGTTACAATCATTGGAAATCTCCTGAGGAGAAGATTCCATCTGTGGGTTGAGATCTGAGAAAGGAGTTTGGATTTTAAGAGGAAACTGGGACTGGTTTCCTAGGGATTTTTTTGAACCTTTACCAGAAAATGATTAAGTTTTGAGAGGTGATATTGACCGTCCATTAGTGGGTTGAGAGGTGATCTCAACCAAACGTCTAAAAAATAGGAATTGGAGGGATTCAGAAATGACATAAGGCTAAGTTGTAGGTGCGAGCCCGAGAGGTCATGGGTTGTTTATTTGTAGTGATCTTGACCATTTTTCGAAGATCGATGGGTGGGAAAATTATTTCGGAAAGCCTACTTCAAATGAGTCATGGGGAGTTGGTGTTCTGAAGAGGAGTGATCAACATCCCATGCGTGAGTGTTGCATGTATTCCCTTAATTGGGAATCAAAATTCGGAAAGGTTGTATGACCCATTGGCACGATTAAGCATCATGCATACTTTTTCCTAAAGTAAGTTTTGGATCGTTAATATCGATCATTCTTGGCCATCTAATCTTGTGGGTGGCATGTTACCATGGGTTGTTCCTTGCGAAAAGGTTGTGTGGGCGTCAATCTCGAGTAGGCCATGAGTGTGAGACTGAATAAGAAGGAGTCATTGGATTAGAAAGGAAGGAATCCAGACCATTAAATTTAGTGGGACCAATGGCCTAATAAGGATCATGCTGGTTTAGTGACCCATGTTGATCGAGATCATCGATCAATACCATTTTCCAGTCATTTGATCTATCAGATTGGCATGTTTCCTTGTAAGGAGCCTCAAGCAACATGGATGGCACGTCAGCTCATCAAGTCAGCATGCCATGTGATAACATAGGTTTAGGTCACACACCGACAAAAGCAATATGTGTTAGAGACTGTTGTGTGGCATGAGGCACATGGAAAGGGTACATTTTTCCTTTGTGAAGTGGTTAGAACAAAAGGAGAGGCCAATATTGGTCAAGCACTTCCAAACCAAAATAGTTTGAGAGCCATTGATCACATATGATTTGGTCCATTTGATCATTCATAAGAGTTGTGGTCATGAGTTTTATTTCAAGAAAATATTCCTGAGGTTTGGACTCGATGGAAGGAGTCCTATTGTGGTGTTGCAGGATAGTGCAAACTGACAAACTTGTGAGGGAGGTTCCCTACAATAAAATCTTGTGTGGGCAAGAGGATTCCCCAATGGGGATGTTCTGAGAGACTCACAAGTTGTGGAGGCCCAATGACCGACATCTGCAATGATCACATAAGGTACACGTGGATGCCACATGGATGAAGTGATGTAATAAGAACCAAAAGTTCCATATTTCTTTAGGGAGATACAACTTTCTAACTTGATCTCAATTTTGAGCATAGTTATTGTCATTGAAAATATCTTGAGGAGAAGATTCCATCTGTGGGTTGAGATCTGAGAAAGCAGTTTGGATTTTAAGAGGAAATTTTGGCATCCCACTATCCTAAGGAAGGGTTAGGGTGTCAGGTGTGTTACAAATTGCTTCATGGAATACTATTCATTAGAGAAATTTGGAAGTCTAAAATGGGCCTCCTAAGAAAAAATAATAAAATAATAGTTAAAATAATAAAATAAAAGTTATGAATTTTCAAAGAGAAAGAAAGAAAATTGGTTTTTTAATCGTATTTTCAAAATATCTCCTTACAATCTTACACAAATTTCAATGTAAGCACTCGTCAGATGAAAAATTAAATTCAATGTTCATAAACTAAAATGGATTCATAAAATTGCATCCCAACAAGTTTGATGGAATTATGATGTGTAACATCCCTTTTTCAAATCACACAACATTCATATTGATGAAACCATTCATTGATACATGAAATATGATAATAATGCTTATAAGAGATAAAAAGGACAACTTCATCTTCATCTTCTATGAACTCCAAAAAAATCCTACACTTATAACCTTGGTCTACTTTTAAAATTCCATAGTTTTCCTTTGGAATCATTCCCATTTCGAGAAGAGATAAGCCAATATATTTTTTAACAAAACCAACCATTCCATTCTAAGGATCACAAAACCCAAGGAAAAAAACAAATCAAAAGAAAAACCACAACAAAATACATATTTGGAATTTTAATTCCCCCCCTAAATTTGTTGAACAATAGATTAATAATGTGGCAAGAAAGAGCTTTGTCATAGACACAATAAAAAGTACATAGAATTCAAAAGTTATAACTAAAATATGATCATCTTCATCATCTTCATATACTGCAAAACTCAAATTGAAAAGAGTTTCCATACTTTAACTTATCGAATTCGGTTCATTGGACTTTTCAAAATATGTTATTCCTTCAAATTGTCAAGATTAAAATCGGTCGTCAAATATTTATAGGATTTATCAATGTGAAGAGAAAAAAACAAGTCGATGAATCATTCGCATAAATTATCCTATACATAGTATATTTGTTGTGAGATCAACTAAATTATCAAGATGCCAAAAATACAATCTTATAGTTCTAGATTCACAATCCTTTTTTTGTAATCTAGTTAAAATAGAGTATAAAATAAAATATATCCACAATAAATTATGGCCTACCCCTAGTGAAACAAGGACCATAGTAAGTCAAAATATCATTTTTTTCTCGTGATATTGCAATACCTAGTTCTTTAAATTTGAATCCCTAGTAGTAGCATGGCCTAAATAACTACTAAATACAATATAAAATATATTTGACTAGATTGAAAAAAAACAAACTAGGAAGCCTAGTTCCCATCTACAAAGATAACAAAATAGAGCAAGTGTTGCTAACCGAGGAGTACATGTGACTTATTCTATTATTTCAAAGTGTCCTCCTTTTCCTCAAAATATTCATCAACCATGGTATATTTGGAATATATACCTTCAAACTCCTAAGTAGGTTTTTGTTGCTACCACAAGATTGTGCTTGACATCCTTTGGGTCTATCACTATGATGTCAATGTAATAAACTTCTCTGCAAACTACGTCAAAAAATTTATCCTTTAAATCCAATTTGTGAAGAATTGCTTGCTATTGTTGACCCCTCTCATCCACAACCTGTTGTATGAAAGATTTGTTCAAATAGTAAAGATGTGTTATCTTGAAAATATTGGTTTCTCTGGAGTCATAAAAACCTATGTTTGGAACCTAGTCTTGGAACTATGCTTTAACCTATTCATTGGTCATTATCCCATTTTTCTATTTGACCAAATTCTAAATGTGGGAAACCTCTTCCTTGAAAACATTAGGAAAGTGAAACTAATAGTTGGATGTTTCATTCATGGAATCAACCTGAGCTCAAGTAATACAATAGGGGAGCTATGGGTTCAGGGTTTCCCTAGAATAATTCTTGGTTCTTGTTTTAACCCTACATTTACTATATTCTAGTTGAGGCTCACCATTTGAATTTAACATCTTGGACCAGGATAAGTGATGTGGGAAAGTTATGATGTGATACTAAGAGAAAATGATAAGAATGGGGGGAAGGATTCAAAATTGGGATATCAATTTCCCACCTGAAGAGGATAACCAAAGATGTATCCCCTAGGTCATCCCACATATTTACACCCAACTATATATGGAGAACCTTGCCTACCCATGCCTGATAGGGAGCCAAGTAAAAAGGAAAAACAAACTGCAAGATAGAAAAGGAAACTTGAAATCAAACTAGAATGAATGGACCCAAAAGTGATACAAGAGAAACAACAATGCACCACTTCCCATGTTTTCCCAACCTTTCTCCATGTCCTACTTTGTAGGTGAACAATGTGAACCTTCATCCATGTTTCAAACATATTTTTTCACATGGTGGGATTAATGGTTGAATAATGCAAACATATACTATTTGGATGGGAGGGATTTGTAATGACATCCCTTGTCCTAGTCATTTTCATGTTCATAACCTATTTCATGTGTGAGCCCACATTATCATTCTTCTGAGCACCCCATGGCACATGTCTTGTTGATCCTCCCAAGAACCCCATACAAGAAATAATGTTCACTAATGTTGATGGAATCACAATCCACTCTCATCTTATTGTGGATCATGCTATTCGAGAACAATGTAAATTCTTGACTGGTTTGTGTGACCCCTTCATTGGCCAACATGTTCACTAGTCTATTTTCTTTCCAATGAATGTGAGAAGGGGTGATCGAAGAAATGGCCGAGGCTAGCTCTGACATTTTCTCTAGTTTTGCAGTGAGATGTCAGTTCTCAAAGATATCGTTGGACTTGGAACCATGAAAAAGCTTACTTGGATCTTGAATCAAGATCTAGGAGTATCCTTTAAGTATCAGGTTGTTGTATTCATGTTGTCCTACTAATTGAATACCCTTAACCATAGCAACCAATTCAAAACCATTGTTGGTGTTTTGATCAATTTAGTAGGCATAGATGTGGAGAATGGTCCTTGAATCATCTTTGAACACTTCCCCAAAGATCAAAGGCATAGGATTTCCCTTAGATTCCCCATCAAATTTGGGCTTAATAAAGTAAGGAGAGGGTTGAGACTATGTATCCAGGAACAAACCTTGAGCACAAGGGGAGATAAATTGGTGGCTAGAATGAATTGATATATACCTCACATTGGGAATATTGTATTTTTGTTTCCCTGATATTGCTTGGATTCTTCAAACCATCTGATGGATTTGATATATTCTCGAATGTTGATTTGAAGAGATTCCCATAATGTATATTTTCATTTCTAGTGGTGTTTGAAAATGTGTTGATTACATTATTTCCATATTTTCCAAATAATAAGTCCTATGAAGAGAATCCAAGCTTCATGGATATTGGGTTTTCAAAAGTTGAAACTCTCCAATTTTCCAACATTTGGACATTGCCATTCCTTTGTGAATATTATTTCCTAAACAACTTGGCTCCTTTTTCCCATAGAAAACCTACTTCTGAATAGGTGTCAAAGAGGTGTTTTTTGTGTTTCCCCTTAATCCATACACATGTAGTAGAAACACCAACCCTAGATCCACGTCTTAAAATTTTGTCCCAAGTTAAAATTCTTTCCCTTACTAGGAGCTAGAGAAAGGCTTAGAATTTCAACCAAAGCTCCAAATTCCATACATGTTTCCATATCCTTCCTCTATCAAGGTAGTTATGTTTTTCCTTGAGGGAATACAATTTATTTACCTTGAAACTCACATGTCCTTGGCTTCCCCATCTGATAATTATAGGGACTTTTCTAGAATTAATTCCCCTTTCCCTCAAATGGAATTTTATATTTCTACAAGATTCCTTGTTCAATTTGACAGGACAAATTGGTGGATGATGTGTGAACCCAAGGCTTGGAAAGTGATTCTTGCCTCTTGTAGAGAATCTTATAAGTACAATATAATATTATACTACCAAGAATCATCCTAGAATAGGGTAGAGGTTCCTCCTCTGATTTCCCATAAGCAATTATATTGATCCAATATTTTGTGGTGTCATCATTGTTCCATACCAAATATCCTTGGAAAGATCCCTCCATTTGAATGTGTTCCTCATCCCCAATATCTCCAACATATTTGTCTCTCCAAATTGTTTCTCCATAGTTCTTTTTTTCTTTTTATCCATCTCCACCAAGTTTTAGCAACCAATGCCTTGCTCATAATCTGGGGGTCTTTGATGCCTAGTCCTCCTACTCATTTAGGGAGACATAATCAGTGTCAGGCCACCAAGGCCCATTTTCTCTTCTTTTTTGAACCCATCCAGAGAAAGGAAGACCATATGTTTATAATGGATTTGATAATTTTGGATGGCACTGCAAGGATAGAGAAAAGTTAAAAAGGAATGTATTGTAGCTCATATTTAATGAGGAGGAGTTTACCAGGAAAAGTTATAAATTTGAAGGTCTAGCTATTCAATTTAAGATATAAGTTGGAGAGGAGTTGTTCCCATGATATGTTTCTTATGGAATTATACACCAAAGGAGAACCAACACATTTAGAGAGAATGGACCCTCTTTGAAAGCCCATAATTCTAGAAATATTTCTTTGGATATTTTGGGGGGTATTATAGAAATAAATGAAATACTTGCCTTGGTTTATCATGGGTCTTGAGGTTAGCATGAAAGAGTATGGGATATTATTAAAGTATTTGGATTCATGCACCATAGGATAGAGGTTCAATGTCCTGATTAAAATTTATCCCTTTTATCCTACATGAATTCAGAGCCTATTTGATACATCTTCCTACCCATTTCCATTCGAATGAACAGAAAAAGGGAGAGGGTGTCCCCTTGCCTAATTCCTCAATAGGGGTTGAAAGTGAGTGAGGGGGATTCATTAACAATAATTGAGAAAAAATATAAAGAGACCAAGTTTCCTATCTAGGAGATCCATTCAAAGCATAACCTAAAATATTTTAATATTTGTCCAAGAAAATTCTAGTTAAGTATGCCATAGGCTTTAGACATTTCTAGTTCGATCAACATGCCTAGGGATCAACTATTATTTAGGGAGTGAATTACTTCATGGGATATTATTCATTAGACATATGTTGATGTCTAAAATGGGCTTCCTAATGAAAATAATAAAATAATAGCTAAAAGAAATAAAGAGTTATACATTTTCAAAGAGAAAGAAAGAAAACTAGTTTTTTAATCATATTGTTTACTTATCTCCTTACATGTTTACTCAAATTTCAAGTGTAGGAACTCATTGGAAGAGGGATTAATTTTTTCATCCAACAAGTTCCTACACTTTAAATTTGAGCAAATGTCTAAGGATATAAGTCGAAAATATGATAAAAAGAAGTTTGTTTTCTTTCCCTCCAAAACTATTCACCCGTATTCTTGACATCATCATCTTAAATTCTATTGGTTCTTTTAAAGTTGATGTTGATAGCACATTTTTAATTTTGAGGAAAGAAACGTTTGGATGGTTTGGCATATAGAGTTTCCTTACCGGACCTTCTTGGAAGATCCCAAAGGTCTGGTAAGGAAAACTGCCAGAGTACCATAGATGTTGTTGTTGATGCACTTGCCTCATTCTATTGCCACATATAAATGTTGATGTTCCAGCTTTGTGATGTTGATGATGTTATTCTAGCTTCGTGGTGTTGATGATGTTGTTTCAGCTTCGTGTTTTTGATGTTGATGTTCCAACTTCATATTTTTTATGATGTTGTTCCAGCTCCATGTTGTTGATGTTGTTGTTCCAGCTTCATGTTATTGATGTTGATGTTCCAGCTTCGTGATGATGATGACGATGATGTTACTCCAGCTATGTGTTGTAGATGATGATGATGTTCAGTTTCTACTAATGTTGATGATGAGAAAAAATTTCGATGGCCTATAGATATGACTGAAAGTGTTCCTAATGTTGATGACGATATCCCCTCCTCTGGTTTTGATGATGTATTGAGTCCAGTCAATTGTTATTAATGTTGTCAATAGAATACCCTTCTTATTAAGGGAGAGTGTTGAAATATTGTAACTTCTAAGAATATTCTACCTGAGATAGAGTTGAATAATATTCTTATATTATATTTAATTAGTCCCTATTGTGCCTTAGTAAAATTCGTCCCTATTGTGCCTTGACAATTAATTGTAAATTAAGAGGGTAAAGTGACAGGTCGGCCTAGACCTAATTATAGGTTATCTAGACCATTATTTATAAGAGAGGCCAGTGCCTCATTTGGACATATACACACCTAGCTCCGTAGTGCGCAAGTATTAGAGGAGAAGTTGTTGCAACAGGGGGTGACATCAGGGAGGGTTTCTGGTCTATCTCTTAGTATTTCTTGGTTAAGTGGTGTGCTACTCTTCCTAGTGAAGGAGTACAGAAGGATCTTTTGTTAATTTTTTTGTCTATCTATATTGAGGAAGTTTTTGTTGGGTTTTCTCCCCCATGAGGGTTTCCCCAGATAATCTGTGTGGATCTATTGTTTCTGTGATTACCTCTTTTTTAGTGATCTTATTTATGCATCTAATGTGATAAATGATTATAATAATAAATAAGAATTTTAACTACTAGATGTATAAGTAAAAAATTCAACAATATTGTAGGCAAGGATGGTGTATGGGTGGATTATAAGAAAATTGAAACTATCAAGCATTGGTCTCGCCCTAAAAGTCTTAAAACCTTGCGTGGTTTCTTGGGTTTAGAGGGATATTATTGCAAGTTTGGTCGGAATTATGGGAAAATTGCAACTCTTCTCACCTCTCTCCTTAAAAATAATGTGTTCAATTGGACTCCAGTAGCTGATCAATCCTTACAATCCTTGAAAGATGTTATGTGCACAACTCCTATCCTTACAATCCTTGAAACATGTTATGTGCACAACTCCTGTCCTGGCACTAACTGACTTCACCAATACTTGTGTCCTAGAACGCGATGCATCAAGGAAAGGTATTGGGGTGGTCCTCATTCAATATGGTCGACCTTTTGGCTTTCACTAACAAACAATTATCAGAGAAAAACTTGGTTCAATCAACCTATGAAAAGGAAATGCTAGCTATTATGCATGCAATGGATCTCTGGCATCCTTATATTTTTAGTAAACGCTTCCAAATTAACACTAATCATCGTAGCCTCAAGTATTTTTTGGAACAAATAATTTCATCCTCGGAGGAAAAAAAAATGGGTGACCAAATTGTTTGGATATGATTATGAAATCATCTACAAGAAGGGAAAATAAAATGTGGTTGTTGATGCTCTTTCAAGGAAATATGAATAAGAAGGGTCCATGTTTTCCCTCTCATTCATTGTAGCATATTGGCTTCAAGTTGTTCACCAGGAATGGTTGCAATACCCCAAAATTTCTGTCTTGATCCAAAAATTGTGACCTGATCCTCAAGCTTCTCCAAGGTACTCTTTGCATAATGAATAGCCTCGCTATAAAGGTCGCATGTATTTAGGAAAATAGTAAAACCTTAAATCTGTGGTGCTCTCTGAGTTTCATGCTTCACCCACAGTTGGGCATTCAGGGTTTACCAAAACCTATGAATGGTTCAAAGGTTTTTTTTTGGGGGGGGACGATAAGAAACAGGACATCCAAGCCTTTGTGGTTGGATGTGATACATGTCAACACAATAAGGGTGAAACAATAAAATCTTGAGGCACACTCCAACCACTCTCGATTCCACTTTCTATTTAGAGGGATATTTCTATGGATTTCATTTTTGGCTTACTTAAATTGGGCAATAAGTCAGTCATCATGGTGGTATTAGATCGTCTTTTCAAATATGCTCATTATTTTTTCTCTTCAACACCCATTCACGCATCAAATATGGCTCAAATTTTTATGGATAATATATTCAAACTCCATGGCACGCATCATTCTATTGTCTCTAACCAAGATCCAAATTTCACCAGCAATGTTTGGCAAGAATCATTCAGGCTCTAGGGAACCCAATTGCATCTAAGCACTGTCTATCATATCCAGAATGATGGAAAAACTAAAGTTGTCAATAACTGTTTGGAAACATATTTGCAATGTTTTGTATTCGACTGAAAAAATCAGTGGGCTCAGTGGTTACCCCTAGTTGAATGGTGGTACAACACATCTTACCATACCGCCACTTGCATGCATATTTTTGAATCAATCTACATGAAAAATCCACCATCGATTCCCTCATACATGTTAGGTGTCTCCAAGGTTCGGGAGGTTAACAAAAATCTTATATTCTGAATGGACATTCTTCATACCCTCAAAGAAAAAGAAATCCTGGCTCAGAATCGCATGAAGCAACAAGCATATCAAGGTTGTTTCGAACGTCAATTTGTTAAAGGGGACTAGGTGTTTCTTCATTTATAACCTTATAAGAAAACTTCACTCAAATATAAACATTATCGAAAACTTGCCCCCAAATTTTATGGTCCTTATACAATTCTCAAGCAAGTGGGACTCGTGGCCTACCAGTTCACTCTACCCAACCATTCTAATCTGCATCATGTTTTTCATGTCTCATGCTTAAACATAAGTGATTGGAACTAAGTGCCAAATTCAAACCAATCTCCCTGAGTTGGATGAAAAAGGTTCCATTTTGTTGCAGCCACAAGTAGTCTTGGACCAATAAGAGCATCATCTTTGTCAACACACCATCAAGGAAGTGTTAGTTCAGTGGAAGGATAAAACTCCAGAAGATGCCACTTGGGAGTCGGCTACCATTCTGCAACAATTTCCTCATCTCAAGCCTTGAAGACAAGGTTGTTCTTCAAGGGGGAGGGCATGTTAGGGACCTAATCTCCCTAGCCCTCATATAGGTAGATAAATATATTTTCTATGTAATAAAGGATAACATTAGTTAATAGGGCCTATTTAATAAATTGAACAAGTATAATATAAGAAGACTTAATAGAAGCTTTCGCTTATAGAAAGATATTCCTCTAGAATGTTATTTAGAAGATATAATTAGTATAAATAGGAGTAGAAGGCATGAGAAAGGCTTGTCTTGAGAATTATTTTAATATAGCTCTACTCTTCTAGAGGTTCCCCCCTCAAAAATCTAAGTGAACTTGGCTTTCTTTCAATAAATATATCAGTTTTGGTGTTGTGGTTTTCTATATTTTGTTGTTCCGCTAGTATTTGTAGTAACATTTTTGTTTTTGCTTATTATAAGATATATGGTACCTTGCAATTACCCTATCATTTTTAATTAGGTGGATAGGGGATAAAAAAGCATCCATCTCTTTGGCAAGGCACTTGCAACCTTTGGAGGATAATTTCTAAGGAAATTATGTGGAGGCATGGGTTAGGTAGGCATCCAAGTCCATTCACAATGTGTCAATAGTGTGGAAGAATCTTGTAATGGATTTTCCTTTGATTTGAATCTAACTAGTGTGGAAAGTGAGCAATGGAGCTAACATAAGGACAGGGGAGGATTCCTGAGCAAGAAGTGGAGATGGATTTAGATTACCAAGGGAGACAATAACCAAACTGCAAACCCAAGTAATTCGTAAGTTGGGGTAGGAAGTTAACCCCACTTCTACCTCATTATGGCACCTGTTGAGATTTGGGTACCTTGGGAAGTGGTCCCCTTGTGGTTTTGATTCTCTAACCCCAAGAGGGAAGTACATTGGGACTATGTACCTTGTATTTTATGTGTAATTCTATTGAAATATTGTACCTTCGAAAAATATTATAATTATATGGTGTCTCACTTACACACACTCACACTCACTCACCTAGTGTGCATATCTTGAAGGTAGTTGCAGTTGCAAGAGGAAGGAGAAGAGAGGCACATGCTCAGTCTTGGTTTATTCTTTGTGTTTTGGTATTAGTCTTGGCATTGTATTGGCAATCTATTCTTGAGGAAGTGTTTGTTGGGTTTTATCCCCCATGAGGGTTTCCCAAGATAAAATGTTGTGTGCCTTATGATTGTGTTTCTTTCAGTGATCCTTTGTATGTTGTTGTTTTGGAAATGCTTTAATAACCTAATAAAAACAGTGAAAACTTAACATAATATCAAATCTTGACTGAATAGAGAACCTTTCAGTGGTAATCTAAAAATTTCATTATTGTCGTACAAGGAAATTAGGGATTTTTACTGAAGAGGAATTTTTGATCAAAAACTATCTTGGGAAGTGCACCTTTCCCTAGCACATCTTTTGGCAGCTTGAGAGAAAATTTTCAGTGGCTATATTCTCTGAAAAGTCAAACCCTAGTTTTGGCTGGTGCTAGGAAACTAGAACTAGTACTAGAAGTATCGTTCCAGATTTGGGCAGGTCAAGTTTCAAGGGGTAAAACTTAGAATTTTCTAAAATAGTCAGTTCCAGCCAACTCATCTAAGCCTAGCTCATCTCTTGGTAAGTTCAGATTCATTTTCTGAGCAATTTCATTTTCTGGTCATTTTCCTAGCTCCAGTTCAATATGTTTGCAAGAACCAAGCTTTTTGACAAGTTAGAAGGTGTGGAAAATGTTTGTGCCTAGAAGTATAGAATTAGACTCATTCTTGAAGAGAATGACCTTGAAAAATTCATAAAAGAAAATGTACTGGAACTAGAACAAGATGAAGCCAAAGAGAAGTACAAGAAGGATATGATTAGGGATAAAAGAATAATTGCAGATTCCATTATAGACCACTTTATCCCTCAAGTGTCTTCTAAGAATACTCCAAGAGATATGTTTGATGCCCTAACCAAAATGTATGAAGGAAAGAACATCAAATAGAAGATGAACTTGAGAACCCAAATCAAGAATACAAAGATGCAGAAAGGAGAAACAGTTCAAGACTATTTCTCTAGGGTTTCTCAATTCAAGTAATTGTTAGAGGAAATTGGAGACAACTTAGATGAATATGAACTTATAATGACAACTCTTAATGAGCATGTAGTTGAATATGACGATCCACCCAGGAAAATGACTAAAGAAGAGATTGAAGATTATGTTTTTTTTCATCCCTCTCAGAATCTGTGACACCTAGAGAGGATACTTGGCAGATAGATAGTGGTGCCTCTAAGCACATGACATGTTAAGCCATAAATATTGGCTCATTACCCCTTAATTGGGGTATATTACATTATTAATGTTATTTTATTTATGTCGGCTTGAGTCCATTAGTTGTAATTGTACCTCCTAGTCTCCTATATATACCAATGAGACATTTTCATTTGGAATCATATTGTATATGGACATTTATGTGGGGTATAAGAAGGTTTCCTCCTCGAAGAGGATTATTACCTGAAATTATCTCTTTCTCAAGGCGTTGAGTACTTATTTTGAGGTTTTTCTATGCTATATTGATATTTGGTTCTTAACATATTGTATCAGAGCTCAAGGTCTTGGGGTTTCACTGCTACATCTGAGACACCTTGGAATTTTTTCTATAACTTCTTTTCTACGATGTTTCAGAAGGAATCCTTTGGATGATATTTAACAGACAAATCAAGGTACCTTGGGTTAAAATTTCATCTATTGATGCCTTATACTTTAGGATATATAGCCTGTGTAAGATAGGGTTCTTGAATCATCCTAAATTGAGTCATCGCAACATTTTCTCTATAAAATAAAAATTGTAACGTTTCAGACCTTGAAATCTAGAGAATATTCACAAAAATTATTAATTTATCTGTGATAAAACTTTCAGATTCTAGGTCATCTTACATTTGTAGATACACCCTGTGTAAGATAGGGTATTTGACTAGTCATGTTGACTAGTCTCAAGAAGGTGTTCCAAGTAAAATAATCATAAATTATTCCTAGAGTATCCAAATTGAGTGATACTAGTTGCATTGGATAGTGGACAGTCTATAGTATTTTTGGTACAAGTTTCATAATTTTATATCTATTATTTTGTGTGGGGCATGCTATACAAGTGATATCTCCTGGAAAGGAAAAAAATCAGCAAGTTGTGGGGAAGTTACCATAAATTCCACTTGGCACATCCAATTTTGATCGGACCTATGGAATTGCAGAGAAGAAATATCAGACAACTACAACAACAAAAAAGTTCATACCAAGAAGGGCTGAAATTTTGGAGATACAATAAAAGAAATATTGTCTAGCAAAACCACCTCAAAATCAAGGTTTAAAGTGATACTTGGCCAACATGCCACCAAAAAAGGGAACTTCTACACCAAATAACCTCCAGACAATCCTACTTGGACTCTTGAAGAATGTGAAGAAATGCATAGGGACATAAATGATTTACAAAAGAAGACAGTAACAAAAGATGAATTACAAAAGATGATGGATTCAATGAAAGCTAAGTTGGAGGCAATACATACTAAGATGGATGGTTTAAAAAGGGAGATCTTGGAAGGATTGAAAAGTTTCGTAATAGAGAGGACACATGAAAGTGAAAATGGATCCCATTAAGTTCATGATGAGGACACAAGTAAGATGAATCAAGAATGGAGAAACTCTAACTTTGGGATGAAGACCAACCACTTTCCTAAGATCGATGAGGAAGTTTGATTGAAAGGACCCAATCACATGTATACTTTATATGGAGCAATTATTTGATCTACATAATGTGCCACATACACAAAAGGTACAGATTGTTTCTTTATATTTAGAACCCAATCAATTTGTGTGGTATTGATGGCTTTGTTCTCGCAAAACACTCGTCACTTGGACAATTTTCACAGAATAAATGATAGCACACTATGAGGATACAAGGAGCAATACCTTATTTAGCCAATTGATAAATCTCAAGCAAAAGTGTTCAGCTACAGAGAACATTGAGAACTTCCAAAGATTGAATATAAAGGTAACATGTATTCCAAATGAGCACTTGATTGATGTATGCATAGGAACTTTAAGGGATAACATTCAACATGAGGTTCGTCTTTGGGAACCCAAATCATTGGAGAATGCATTTAGGGTGGAAAGAAATGTTGAAAGTAAAAATATGGCTATGGATACTAGAAGGACCACTCCTAACACCTATCAAGAGAATACTGTTCCTTCTTCTAAAACACCTCAACCTACAAGGTTGACACCTAAACAATTGGAGGAAAGAAAAGAAAAAGTTTTATGCTTTAATTGTGAGAACAAGTACAGTAAGGGACATAAGTGTGGTGAGAAGAAATTATTCTACATATATTGTGAAGAGGAAGAAGAACAAGAACAAGAACAAGAACCATCTCAAGATGCAAATTTAGATGTGATTTCTTCTGAAGAGTTGACTCCCACGATATCGTGTAATGCATTGGCTAGAATTAGAACTCCTCCAACCCTCAAGATCGAAGGATATATCAAAAAGAAAAAGGTAACAATCCTAATTGATTCTGGTAGTACTCATAATTTCATTCACTATAAATTACCCAAAGCTCTCAATTTCTTTGTATATCCAGCACCAGAGTTTCAAGTAATGATTGCAGATGGAGGATCAATTGCTCAGGAAAATGCAATAAGATCAATCTTACTATGGGGGAATATGTAATAAATAGTCCAATGATTGCTATACCAATGGGTGGTGTTGATGTCATACTAGGAATCCAATGGTTACAATCATTAAAAACAATGGATTTTAATTTTCAAGAACTTTTCATAAAATTTTCATAGGAAAGAAAAGAAATTGAGTTAAGAGGTATCATAGGGAAACCCAGTAAGGTGATAATCTCTAATGGCATGAAAAAATTATTGAAAAAGGGGCATCAAGGTGTAATTTCACAACTATTCTCACTAGATGTTAAAACATCTAAGCCATCTATTCCCCTAGATCTCTAAGGGATCATTGATAAGCATTCCAAAGTATTTGAAGATATTCCCAAAGGTCTTCCACCCACTCGAAATCATGATCATGATATTCACCTAATTCCTGGGAGTGTTCCTCCTAACATCAAGCTATACAGATACCCTTATGCCCAGAAGAGTGAAATTGAGCTCATGGTTGAATAAATGTTAGAGGTTGGCATTATTAGACCTAGCCAAATTTCTTACTTTGCACTGGTGGTAATGGTATTTAAGAAAGATGGCTCATGGCGCATGTGTCCAGATTATAGAGAGTGTTATCACTGAAATTTCGTCCGCACATGGCGACAAGAAATCAACATCGTCAAACAGTAATGAAGTCATTCATGGCATTGGATTAATTTCACAACATTGCAAAAAGGTCAAAAACTATACAAAGTAACCAAAAATTGAAGGGCGCTTTACAAAAGTTGGGTGCGCACGCATATGCACGGAACATGAACGTACCGTGTGCGCATACGTGCACGATGCGCGACTGTTGGTGCAAAAACCCGCGCACCTGCTAAATGGTGCATTTATTGAATTGGTCGGCCTCCCAACCACTTATGGATCAGCTCCCAAGCCGATTTGACCCTCAAATCTGAGCTGAATCCGCATGGTAGGCTGGTCAAAGACCTAATTGAGCCCTAAAGAGCCCCTTTTCACACTCCAAAG
>SNQJ01S0021272.1:95915-133963 GCA_010110895.2 Picea sitchensis | reverse complement strand
GGCTCTTGACTAATCCATGATTATGGAAATACTTATCAATCCTTGAATACCAAGATCTTGTCCTGCTAGAGGCCATAAAAATCCTTCCAATGCATTTCTACTATGGTCCTATTTTTACTTTCCACAACTCCATTTTGTTGAGGGGAGTATGAATGGGTAAAATATCGCTTTATTCCATTGTTCCTGCAATAATTCAAAAATTCAATTGATTTGTATTCTCCCCCATTATCTGTTCTTAGGGTGAGAATTTTCAAACCACTTTTCGTTTCAACCAATTTTATAAACTCAAGAAAATGAGTAAACACTTTAGACTTCTCTTGCAAAAAATACACCCAAGTCTTCCTAGAATAATCATCAATGAAGGTGAGAAATAACGTTCCTTTCCAAAATAAACATTCTCCATTGGACCACACAAATATGAATGTATCAGTGCTATGTGTTCTCCAGCCTTCCATGTTCTATTTGAGAAAATTTCCTTATGTTGTTTCCAAAAAATGCACCCTTCACATAATTCATCATCCACCTTGATATAAGGAAGACCATTCACCATGTTATGCTTCCTTAACAACACCAAACTTTGAAAATTCAAATGTCCCATCCTTAAATTCCAAAGCTTTTTATTCATTTCTTCTATAACATTCAAACTGCGTGAGTTGCTTGAGTCAAAATAAAGCTTTAAAATTATATCTTTAGTCATTTCTCCTCTTTCTACAACTACATCATTATTTAACTTATCAATGATTAAGCAATTTTTATTATCAAACACTAACTTGTAGTTTTTCTCCATTTTTCCTATAGAAAGTAGGTTCTTATTCAATGTTGGTGTTAACAAAGTATCATCAATTAACTTCTTCTTTCCATGCAATGTTGGAATTGCAATTGTACCTTTCCCTTTTACTTCTGAAACACTATCATCACCAAATATAACTTTACCAAAATAATTGTCATTTATTCTAGTAAACAACTCCTCCTAATATTCCATATGAGTTGAACATCCTGAATCAATATACCAAGCTTCACTCTCTTCATTGTGTGCCATCAAAATTGATATGAATAATTTTTTTTTTGTTTCTTCAACAACTATATTGGAACATTTATGTTCCATATAACATAATTTTGCATAAAAATATTACTCAATATGACCTAATTTGTGACAATAATAACACTGTGGTCTTCATCTTTCTCGAGATCCATCTCTTCTTCTTCCTCTTCCACGAGATCTTTCTCTACTTCTTCCTATGAACTGACTTGGAATTCCTCCTCTGCCTGTTGAAGTAGATGCACTTCCTTGTGAATTCTATTTATATCTTTCTGATTATGAAACTCTCCTATGCTTATTCCTAGTCCTATAAACCTTGTAGAGAAAGCATTTTACATGTGTTCACTTGAAGAAATTTACTCAAAAACTAATAAATAACTACTTAATTCATCAATTCTCATTACATTGATATATTTAGAAACCATGATTCTGCTAGCGAGCATTTCAAACTTCAGCACAAGGCTCCTTAAAATATTCTCAATCATCCTTTTTTATTGAACTTTTTCACCCAACTTCCTCATTTGATTAATAAGATACTATATTTTGGTGATATAATAATTCATAGATTCATTACTTTACATCTTGACATTTTCAAACTTACTCCTTAATGTTTGTAAATTAGAAACTATAGCTCATTCATATGTGTTTTTTAATATTTTCCATGTTTGTTTAGAAGATGTTGCTGCACTGATTCTTGAAAAAATTGATTCATCAACTGCACCGCCTAACAAAAAAATTGCTTCATTATCCTTCTTTATGAGTTCCTTTATTTTTTTCTTTTCTGTAGCATTCAAAGCTTTGTATTCTTCATCAAAAGGCATAACATAACCATCAATTACAAGTTCCCATAAACCTTTGCTGATAAATATAGGTTTCATTATTTCTCTCCAATAAAAATAATTAATGCTATGAGTTTTGGTAGCACAATATTGATCATTGTCATTTGAATAAAATGAACAAGACACCAAAAAAGAACAAGGGAGAAGACACACATTTTTCCACTTCAACTCAAGATGGGAACAATTGTCCCAAAAATCGGACTCAACCACCACTAAAAAAAATATCTTTTATTAATTTGTAAAATACAATAAATGCATCAAAATGCAATTTTCAAATGGATGGTAAACCCTTTACAAACATTGAAATTCTCCACTCAATATCTCTCTTAATGAGAGGTGAAAGATATTATAACCCTTTAAAAAAAAAGACATTTTTTTAAAATTATATCAAATCTCTTACAATACATGCTCGCTTAGTAAGAGGTGATGCAACCTTTTTATATTGTCTTGTCATAAACTTTACAAATAAAATACACAATTTTAACACAATAATATTGGCCAAACACATTGTATTCTAATCACTTTTAAAAATAAAATAACCTCACCTCCTCATATTAAGAATACATTATCATTAAATACCTTTGATTTCTTTGATGGCCTTCACAATAAATGCAGTTGCATGCACTTGAACCATACAATGTTGTGATGTTTATGCAATCAATAAATGTCCCTAAAATATGATTATGCGGTCAATTGTCATTTGAGACATCAAATTGAGTCTGCAAGAAGTTGCAATGGCCAAAGCCTCACGCTCAAGATGCATATTTTAGGACTGAAATAAGGAGTTCTCACCAATGGAGTGATTCATGTGAATAATTATCATACGCCTAGAGTCCGTACATATGGGAGAGAGTCTACAAAATGGTCTCAATTTGCTGCAGTCTAACAGAGACTCGTGCAAAGAAACCTTGGGCACCCCGTTCTCACTAATGGTAGAAATCGCATAGAAACTAAAGTTTGCTTAGCTAAAGAACCTTCAACGAGAAGTATTTATCTTCGGCTACACCTTACGTTTTCTCATAAACAATTCAGAAGTCGCAGGTTCTTGTATCACATTGAGGAAAGAGATCATAAAGTATTAACATGGGGCTTTTTCTAGGGATTAATAGAACTAAAATATTGATTGGGTTTAATCATGATGTGGTCAAATTTGCAAATGGGTTGGTACCAAATTTTTTTTTTAAATTTCAAATAGTAATTTATTTCTTAAAACAAATTCATGTGATCAATCTAAATCAACATCACTAGCCAAACTATTGGTAAAGGTTGAAAGTTATCGTATAATAATTGGGAAAAGAGGTGGTGTGTTCTTAATGTGACTAATGATGACGAGGACATTTCGAGTTGGGGAAATAACATTTTTTTGTTGTAGTAGGGTATTGTAGTGAGATAGTCTTTTCCATTAACTATTTCACATCTTGATTGTACTTGTAAAATTCATAAAGAACTTATCTAGACAAATTCACAAAAACCTTACAAAATGAACTAGAGATAAGGAAGAAAGAATGAGAGAAAGAAATGAGAATTAATGTGCAAATTGTATTACACGAGTGAGTAATAAATACATGAATAATCCCTAATAATAGGTGAATGTGCCATAGTCAATGATCTAGAGTGATGTAGACATTCACTGATAGAAACTGAGTTATCTTCCACCTAGTCTAAGTCAATTGTCAATGCAAACCTCATTTAATGGAGTCACATGTGTGGAGGAGAGAGAAAATCATGCATGCACATGATATGCACCCTCCTAGCCTCATGCATGAGATATATTCTCTCCTGGTAAGAAAAGAAACTATTGCATGTACGCATTTTCCTCCACTGGTTAATTGAAATCCTAACTGAAGTCAAATTGAAGAGGAGAAGTACACCTATTTTTCAGGAGGCAACCTGTTTTTAGAAAAAAAAGCCTAAAAAAATAGGACACTCTCACAATGAATATCAAACTTAGTAAAAATGAATTAATAATCACTAGGTGAGTGTGTAATATATTCAACACCCCCGTTGAACATGATTATGGTGTAAATAAAGAATGGGTCCTAGCTACAAGGCTATGTTAGGTATCCATTTTACAATGCATCTAAATGAATGAACATTGAAAAATCAAGGAAAGAGGGAAAACCTCATGGGAACCCCCCCCCCTCAAAGTATAATGTATCAAAAATGAAGAAGGAAAGAAAAACAGATGCCAAGAAACTATGTCCTTCACTCCAAGGAGACCTCACAACTATGCAAGTTTATGCTCGGTGAATATTTTGTTGAAGATGCATATGTATGTACATATATGATGAAGTAGATGCACCAATGATATGTCCATATATATCAATTTTATCTTATTGGAAAGAAGAATATCCAAATCCCTTTCATTCATGTGAAGTTTTCCAATACAAATTTCCTTTAGCCTCTGCATAGGCCTGAGGATTAAATGCAAGATCTATGTAGCAATGCATGCACATCACTGATTATGTGGTTGTGAGAGCATATGGATCTACCTCAAATTGTAATCTCATCCCTCTATGATTGACATGATCATATTTAATATAATCGACTATCGGTAGGATGGACTGTGCCCATTTGGGTCTTTGATATGCATGCTTAATGTATGTGAATATGATTCAAAAAATAGATTTGAAATAGAGTAGACATCATCTCAAATGACTGGAACAAAATGATGTGCATATATGTGTATAGAAGTCTCTGTAGATGCATAAGTCTGTTCAAACTGAGAGGCCTGTTCTTCTAGTGGATTTTATGTTGGTGTTGTCTTGTCAATCTCTTGCATTCTTTCTTCAAAATCTTCCTTTATCCCGAATAGGACATCCAATCTAGTCCAAAGTTGAGAGTAATGAGTAGTCTACATGATACTGTAGTTCAGGAGAAACAAACATGCACATAAGTCCGAGAGCCATATCTTTTGTTTTGAGAAAATCAATTTTCTCTTCTAGAGAATTAGGATCTGCTTCTATTTCCATGGTTATTTGATACAAGCCTCTTCTTTTGAGAAGAAGAAGAATCTTTGGCTTCCATTCAAAATAGTTTTGCGGTGTAAGAAGTGTTGATCGCGGTAATTCCATTCTTTTTTACTGTTGAATCTTATGATCCTGAACCTGGAAATAAAGTGTCTATATGTTCTTTCTCCTAACGACCAAGCTCTAATACCATGTGAAAGAAATCAATGTTTCTCTTCACAAGATCTAATATCATATGAAATTTGCAGAGAACCTAGATAGAGAAATACACACAAATCTTGCAAAAAGAACAAGAGTGAAAGAAAAAAGAATGAGAAAAAGAATTGAGAATGAATGTGCAAATTTTATTACATGAGTGAGTAATAAATACATGAATAATCCCTAATAATAGGTGAATGCACCATAGATAGTTACATGGCTAAGAGAATGAGCCATAGTGATCTAGATACTCATTGACATACACCAAATTTATCTACCACATAGTCTAAGTCAGCTGTCAATGTAAACCTCAATTAACTAAGACACATGTGTGGAGGAGAGAGAAAATCATGCATGCACATGATATGCACCCTCCTAGCCTCATGCATGAGATACGTGCCCTCTTAGTGAGAAAATAAATTGTTGCATGTATGAATTGTCATCCAATAGTTAACTGAACTCCTAACTAAAGTCAAACTTAAGAGGAGAAGTTCCCCTAGTTTTTAGGAAGCACCCTATTTTTTAGGAAAAAATTCCAAAAAATAGGAGACCCTCACATTGACTAGAAAACTTAGTAAAAAAGAATTAATAATCACTTGTTGAGTGAAGCCAGTGTGTAATATCTCCAACAAGACCTTGTAATTCTACTGACAACACATGATGGTAAGAAAATTTTAATCATTTGTGAGCTTCGGACTATCTTAATAAATAGACTTCTTTTAAACTTGGGAAAGGACCAACAAATAAATTATACCTTATGGTTTTCTCTGCTAGAAACTATCATTTGATCCTACATTATTTAATTATTTCAAGTTGATGAAGATTTAGGTGGAGATGTTTATAATGGATTCTTTGGTTCACCAAAACCTCAACCACCCTACACACAAGATACCAAAAAACATTATATGTTAAATGCATATTGTAATTAGAATTATGCCTTGAAAATAAAATCAAAATGATAAGAAAAATCACAAGGATAATAACTTACTGTTTTTTTTGCAATGAATTGGTTGTTTTGGATTTTAAAACCTTTAAGTGCCATGCACCTTCAACCACCCTAAACAAAAGCTATGAGATATTGAATATATATGTTAAAGTCATATTGTAACAAGAATTTTGTACAAAAAAAAATAAAATAACGATAAAGAAAACTCACAAGGATAATAGATTACAATTTTTGCAATTTTTGTATTGCCTTAGTTGGATCTATCGACTAACCATTCGCCAACATCAATAGCAGAGACATATGATATGGATATGATATGGATAAATAACAATCTTAAACCAACACCTAGATTGATTGATTTGGATATGATATGGATCAGGAGAAGAGACAAGAGAAAAGGTATCAGAGCCAAATACATATCTAATAGATCGAAATCTAGAAACATATCCAACATCCTAACCATTTAGATCTTCCCTTGGTGTGGTTCCAAATGCATTTGACTGATAGAAAGCAATATCAATAATACCAAATATAGAGCCTATTTGAAAGCTAGTTGACTAACCTTATTAATTCACCATTTCAAATAGTAAATCCTGTTTTTTATCCTGTAGTGAAAGCATTAGATATTGGATAAATGAGGTAAACATCCATTTCAAATTCACACATTTGTCACTCCATCAAAGCATCCCTCATTCCAAATATGATCAAGCCAAGCGTTCCTCATTCCAAAGATGAACAAGCCACCTAATTTTAAAACCCCCAACTTTGATCAACACTAAAAATTTCTATTGCAACTTCCCTCTCTTTGTTCGCCACCATAAAATATCCTTTCTTCACACATTTGTCACTCCATCAAAACATCCCTCATTCCAAATATGAGCAAGCCAAGCGTTCCTCATTCCAAAGATAAACAAGCCACCTAATTTTAAAACCCCCAACTTTGATAACACTAAAAATTTCTATTGCAACTTCCCTCTCTTTGTTCGCACTACCTCTAAGACACCTTCCTTGCACATTTTGGATCAATGATGATGCCCATAT
This sequence comes from Picea sitchensis, assembly GCA_010110895.2. Lineage (NCBI taxonomy): Eukaryota > Viridiplantae > Streptophyta > Pinopsida > Pinales > Pinaceae > Picea > Picea sitchensis. The sequence continues at coordinate 126,931 of SNQJ01S0021272.1, read as the reverse complement.
TTTCCAAAGGTCGAACATGATGCTCCATCACAATCTTCATATAAGGGAAATTGAGGAGGACGACCAATTTTCCCTTCTTCCGCCTCTAGGAAATGGAAAAAAAAATCAGCTTCACGCCATTCCAATAAAATGTATATGTATTTCTACTATTATTTTTAACCATGGTTATTTTTTAGTTAAACATGGGGAGGATTTTTTTTGAACATTGAGTTTGCTGGAAAAGTTTAGCCATTTAGCCATATTTTAACACACAAACATTTCGAGGTTATATGATAGTTGTTGACGACTTATATGTGATGGTATTTAAAGTTAAGAATTTTGTTATTTGTTTTTAGTAGTATTTTTATTTTTCAATGATTGTTGGTGTTTCACTAGCTTTTGATAAAGGGTAAGGTTTGAGATAATGCATTTAAAATATTTAAAATATATTGTGAGAGAAGAGTGTGGTTTTTTCTATATAACTTTTCAATATTTTCATAAAATAAATTAATATAGATTTATCTTAATCGTGATTTGTAAAAAATCAAGAAGTTCAAGAAGTTTGCACATATATATTAATATTAATAGCTTATAGGTGTGTCTAACAAAAGCAGGTTGGGTTGAACAACTACTTTTGTTGGAATAACCATCATCCTTCTTCTTTACACAAATGAAATTGTTGACAAACAATTTAGAATTCTCAAAAAAGATTGTGCTAACACAAGAATTAGTAGACAAAGGTTATAATCACCAAATCTTGACAACAAATTTACCTATTTCAATATTTTGGAGTTTGTATCCATCACAAGCTCAATGAAATTATAGTGTGGAAAAAATTATCAATAAAGTTGGAAAACCTATTTTGGTTTTGAAAACAACTTTAAAGAAACAACTTTTTTGTTCTAGGAAGAAAAGAAAGTCCACTTTTTTATATGCTTGTTACTCTAGTAATCTTATATAGTTGAGAAGTTTAAAATTCTAGTATTTTTTTAAAAAATTCCAGAAAAAATAAAAAAATCCAAAAGAATTTTATAATTAATAATCTTAAAATTAAAAATAAAGATAGTTTCTTGACTTAATCATAATCATTGAAAGTGATGGCTATTCAAAATATAGAGATTTATAAAATAATTCTTACAATTAAATTTAAGGAGAAATTCTGATTTAAAAAAAAAATTGAAAAACAAAAACAATTAATATATTATAAAGACTTAAAAAATCAAAATTACATTTATAATATCCTCTAACCGTGATCTTTTAAGCACTAAAAGTTTGCATACTGATATTGATAAGTTAGAGGTTTTTCTAAGGAAGGAAGTTGGGTCGACCTACTACTTTTTGTAGGAATAACCATCATCCTTCTTTACACAAATGAAATAATTGACAAACAACTTAGAATTTTCACATAATATTGTGCTAACAGGTTATAATCACCAAATCTTGAGAACCCATTTACCTAGTTGTATGTAAGACGATAATATTTTGGAGTTTGTATTCATCACAAGCTCAATGAAATTATAGTGTTAAAAGAAGGATCAATGTAAGTTAGAAAGCTTATTTTGATCTTGAAAACAATTGCAAAGAAATGACTTTTTGGTTCTACCAAAAAAATGAAAATCTACTTTTATATACTTGTTAATTTAGCAATCTTAAATAATTGAAAAAAGTTTAAAATTATAATATTTCTTAAAAAATTCCTAAAAACTCAAACAAATCCCAAAACATTTTATAATTAATAATCTTAAAATTAAAAATAAAAATAATTTCTTAACTTAATCATTGAAAAACATGATATTGATAAAAATACTCTCACAATTAAATTTAAAAAAAATTATGATTCAATAAAAAAAATAAAAAATATAAAAATTAATATATTATAAAAATATTATAAATTTAACTTAAAAAATCAAAATTACATTTATGGTTTCCTCATCAGAACTGAGGGGATAATAGAGAAAAATTCAGAACTGAGAAATCAACTTATAACATCAAAATTATCAAAATTATCTGAGAAATCAACTTATAACATCAAAATTATCATAACATTAGGTAAAATAACATTATGAAAATAAAAAATAAAAACAATTTCTCAAGACTTTCACGTGCTTCATTGGACCTAAAACACAATAGAAAGAATCAAGATGTAATTTCTATATACTGCTAAACCAGGAGATGACGAAAATAATGCTCTTTCCTCTGTAAAAAAAACATTTAATTTCCAAACTATCTCACATTAATGATCTTCGTAAAACTCAGAAAGTTCCTTTGCAATATTTTAAGTGATCAATTTTTAGTTTATTTCTCTTTTACGTAACGTCCGTAACTGGAATCATCTATCATTAAAAAACCAAAAACAGTCAGATAGTTCACGCCGCTTCTGATAGATGAGGTTTGCACCCTTGGGTGAATACTATTAAATTAAAATACAAAACATTTTTAATAATGCTGTTAGTAGTTTTGTAGAAATATACTGCAAATGCACTTACAAAACTAGAAAGTTTCCATGCTTTGGAAGGACTTCTCGTGCAACTTTGTCATTCTGCCAATCTATGAAATACAGTCCTTCATAAGCTTCTTCAGCTCCATTTGATAATCATTTCCGTTTCCATTTCCATGCAGAACGCATAAAAGAGGTTGAAAGGCATTGGAATCGCAAGGAAGAGTAAGCCCACCTTTCTGATCAAAACCGAATTCCTCCTCTGCCTTATCTAACAGCAGGCGAAATATCGGATGATTCAAACAACTCGTCCTTATGATAAATCTTCGACGTTCATTTTCATTCCCAACATAAACTGCAAAGTGTTCTTCTGGAACATCTACAGGAACGTCATGTTCACTGTTCAGATTACAACTTGTAATACTGCCAAGTTTATGCAGTTTCTTCATTATAATACAGCTGAGCCGGTCGACCATCTTGCAAATTCTATTCGCTTTCCTGCTTTTCATGGCACCAATTCAAAGACAAAAAATAATTGTGATCTTGTTCAGATGTAATATATACAATACATACCACTGTTATTTATATAAACACTCCCATGATCTTCTTAACTAACAATAAATTTTCACTGTTTTGAGCACTAATCCTCAAACAGATTCTCTGTTGGGATTTATCATTTCAGATTGAAAATGTTGGGTTGTTGTAAGACAACTCTTTGGGTTTTTGTTTTTGCATATCAGCAGCTGATCAGTCTGGATAAAACTAAGTATGGAGCCCCATCTATCTGGTCGCTCAAGGTGGCAGAAGACATTGTATATTTTAATGGGGACGTTGGCAGTCAAATCGCAATATTTTATGGATATGAGGACCAACGCGAGATTCAATAAATTCTCCAGGTAATCAGACCGAGGTTTACATGTCTGAACATGGGGAGCAAATGCATGATATGTTGAGTATATGCATGATATGCTTAATGCCCGCCTTGATAAAATAGTGAGGCAGGTTGCAAGCATATAACCGAGGGGTGATACCATTAAAAGTTTTTAATGACAAGCATGGCAGACGAATCTATTTACTGTCGAATTGCTACAGGATTTCTGACAGCAATCTTTGCGTTTATCATCCCTCTGTGTGTTGTAATTTGTCCTTCTTTTGTACAAAGTCATAGTCCTCTGTCTTCATAATTTGCAACATAAAAACATTGTAACGTATAATGTTTAAGCACAGGTAAGATTATTTGGCTCATGCATTAAGTTTAAGCAGCTCGACATAGGTGGGCATTTAATAGCATGTAAATCGGCTTATAGATCATTGGAACTGCTCTAATTCTACAACATATCCAACTCCTTCAATCCTCTCTCTCTCTATATATATCACTGTTATGATGTTTATTGCTTGTTGCTCACCCAAGTCAGGTGTCTAATTCTTTCACTTGCAGAAAATGAATAGTGTACAACCACTAATTAAGGCATATTATTTCTTTGCAATTTCATTACTTGTTCTCCCAAAACTTAAATGTTGTAAATTGTCCAATATAAATAATTTAGTGTATTAAAAATTAGATGCATTTTACAGTGTAAAATGAATGGGAAGAATAAATAAATATTATAAATAAATTAAAATGAAAAATAATTTGAAAAAATACAATAAAATTATATATCAACAAATAACAGAAATGATCTTAAATTTAAAAAAAATCCAATTTCTTTTTAAATTTTCACATTCTTATTAGGATTTAAGATGCAAACTGATCCCAAATCTTTAAAATACCTCACATATGAGAAAGTTGTTCTTGAAGGGAGATATGCATTGTACAAAATAGATCTGAAGTGTCATAAAAACCTCATATAAGAGGGATATATGCTGGGTTTATAAAAAGGAAAAAGGGACAAAAACCGTTTATGGGAAAGCTGTTCTTGCAGGGAGGAGATATGTCCGGGCGAGACAAAATGCAGGGAGATATGCTGTGTATCTGAAAAGGAAAAATATTAAACCCGGGTGAGGGGGAGTGGTATGTTAGTTACCCATTTTCATGGACTCAGATTTAATATGCAAAACATTTTGTATATCAACATAAAACATTTTGTATATTAACATATGTGGGGTGAGGGTGAGGGTGAGGGTGAGGGTGAGGGTGAGGGATAGATTTAAGATGCAAAACATATAAAATAGTAGGGGTGGGGGATTTAATATGCAAAATAGAGAGATTTAATATGTAAAGGTGGGGTTGGTGGGATTTAATATGCAAAACATAATAGGGTAGGGGAGGAAGGGATTTAATATACAAAACATGTGTTTGCTGAGTAAAAATGAGACCAATACACAATGTGGGGATTGGTCCCATTTTTACACAGAAAACACATATGTTTTGGGATTTAATATGCAAAACATATGTGTTTTCTCGGTAAAAATGGGACAATCCCCACATTGTGTATTGGTACATACAAACTATAAAACATCTTTAAATAATAGGGCTGGGGTGGCAGATTTAATATGAAAAGGGGGGGATTTCCCAATAAGGGTAGGGATGGGAGGATTTAATATGTAAAACTTATTATGTTTTGCATATTAAATATGGTTTCCATATTAAATCCCAATAAGGGTGGGGATGGGGGGATTTCCCAATAAAGGTTCCATTGGGGGGATTTAATATGCAAAACATATTATGTTTTGCATATTAAATCCCCCCACCCCCACCAATTTTTCATATTAAATCCCCCCACCCCTATATGAGGGTGTGGGTGAGGGGATTTAATATATAAAACATATAAAGTCAGCCCATGACCTATGACCTCCTACCTGTAATTCACAACACTCAACCACTCTAGCTAAACCATCATAGACTTGACCCATGACCTCCTACTTGTAGTTCAGAGCATTCAACCACTCAAGCTAAGCCAACAAACTTCTAAAAATTGTTTAAAAATTAAAAAATATCAACAATGTTAGAGAATATTATGGATAAACACTGTGTATGGGGTTTTGAAACATCCAAAGTTTCGAGTGGACACTTTCAAGTGTCCTTGTATTAAAATGGGAGAGTAGAGTATTACACACCAACAATGCCTCAAGAGTTCTATTGAATTAATGTACAAATACATATAAATACTAAAATATTTTTCATGGACACTTTCAAGTGTCCTTGTATTAAAATGGGAGAGTAGAGTATTACACACCAACAATGCCTCAAGAGTTCTATTGAATTAATGTACAAATACATATAAATACTAAAATATTTGTCTCTAGATAGACAAACTACCTCGATCACTCAATCTACCAGTTGAGAAAATATCTCAACCTCACACCATTCTATGATTGTTAGTTGGAGAGAATCTCTCTCACAACCAACTATCTAATAACCTCCTAAATATTAGGATCAAACCACTCACGTAGAGATTGTTCTCTACCTCACAAACATAATCTTGTCACACATGATTAAGACAGGGAGGAGTTACATATTCTAACACTCTTCCTTAACGAGTACTTGTCTTAATCTCCATCGGTTGAGGTATTCATTAGCACCTTCTATTTTCTACAACATATCCTCCACAGTGAATTGAAGAACCTTCCAAGCTGCAAAGTCTATCTCTAGTCTAACCCAACTTTCATATCATACCTTAATCATACATATATCACCAGGTTGTCAACGTCCATATAAAGGATCAACCATCCACCAGAATAGAAGGGTCATCAACTATTGTAACAACTTGTCTAATAGGATGTCCTTCATGTATATGGTTCATTCAACCTGTTGATGAACTTCCCTGAACTTCACCTCCCAGATTCTAATACCAATAACATGGTCCACCCCTAGTGTTAAAGAACTCCATCGTAGAGGCTACTAAACTGTACCAATAAGTTATCCAAATCATTTGGGATACATGGTAAAGGGGTAAACATGTATATCCAGGTCCTACAGTGATATTCCCTTTACATGTTACATAGATATGGGTACATACATTACATACTCCACTCATGGAGATTTCAGGTACACTTTTAAAATATTCAAGGACCACTAAATATAACATAACATGACATCATAAACTGGCTACAAATACAATGTGTAAGTCACATTAACATATGGTCTTGAGTATACATTATTATTCAACACACCACTCAATCTTTTACCTTCATTTTTTTGACATCATTTGATCTTCTTCTGTTGTCATCTTCATTGTTGTCTCAACACTGCCGCCAACTTTCCTTCAACTAGAATTTCTTCAGTGTGGGATTTATCTTTGAACTTTCTGTCTTCTTCTTATTTTGTACCTACATAAAAATGATCATTGATGTCCATATAAAAAAAAAACCATCTACTGAGATACATGGGTACCATTCATTGTACTCGCTAGTTCTCTAGGAATCATTTTCAGCTACATGATTCATCAACACATTAGGATCCCCCTTAATCATAACTTGGTCCATCACACTACGAGATTAGTTCATCTCACATTCCCACCTTAATTGAGGATCCAACTTCTTTGATTCTACATCAATATAGCATACACGTACACCTACCACCCTCATACCTACCTAGTGGTTAATTCCACAAATTGATGCGACATCCTTTCTATCTATAAGAGGGATACACAATACATGATTACATGTGCTACTACACTAATCCATGTAGGTCTGACTCAATAGGGCTTACAAAACACTATGTCCTACGAAACTACATGTATGCATGAATAATATGACTTACAACAAACCTGGGAAAATCAACTTGTCTATGGCTAAGCTTACAACTTGGACCAAAAAACTCTAGGTTATCAAGTACAACTGATCATGCACCCGCTACATCACATATGCGTCATTAATTCAAGTACAAAAAGAATCCCAAAATTCTTTTGGTTCTTTTGTTTTTTTTTCACTCATTGATTGACCTTATGTCAATGATAACTGATTTGGATTGTTTTTGGCACGGAATGAGAGAAGAGATATAATAAAGCAATGTACATAGATATATCGGATATCCAATAATATAACATAAATGTATCAAAGATGCAACCATAAACACAGAGATACAGTGATACACAATTTTCTATTAATGAGCAAAAATGTAAAAAGACTGTAAAAATACAGAGTGAAAGACTCACTAGAATGGTGGCATCTTATCTCTGAGAAGAGATGTGTCTGCTACTCGCATTCGCAAGAAGATGATTTTAAAATGAGGCTCCAAAGGAATTTTTATCATAACGAAAATCCAAAACCTTAACCCTGGAAGATGAAAAGCCAACAGTTTTGTGGACCCCATTTTGGGTAGTTTGGTGTATCAACTTCCCAGGGGCGTAACTTTGGCATACGATCTTCGTTTGGGGCACACAATAACTCGTTGGAAATGTATCGCCGAGGAGATTAATTTTGGGGGATCAATAAGAGCCTATGGATATAATTAAGAAGATTTATCCCGAAAAAACTTCATTTAGGCCCTCAAAATGGCCCTAGAAGTTAAAAACTGCTAAAAATAGTAAATTACCAAAATTGCTAGAAAATTGTTTTGAGCTAGTTGGAAAATGTGAGTGGCCACCGATATTCACCTAGGTCAATTCTCTCTCCTTAGGAAGAAATGGTCTCCATTTATTTGAGTGCTCGGGGGAGAGGAAAAAAACGTTTGTTGAATCTGCATCTTGATGAGCTGTTTTCCTTGTTGGAGAAGCTGCGTTGAAGGTTGTCACGAACCTGTGGCTAGAAGGGTTGGACCTTTTTAACCAGTTTGGCTACATGATATGGTTGTGTGAAGAATGAATGTTTACACTTTTTTGCAATCTTGTTGACCTTCTTCTGTTGGATAGAAGGTGCTTGGATTGAGGCTGCAATGGTGTTCTTCTCTTCACGCTTTGAACAGACTGTGAAGAAGCTAAATTTTTTAGTATGAGATACTACCTTGCGGCACTGCTTAGGTGGGACACTAGTCAGAATTACCTCTAGTATCCTGTAGAGATGCCCCCCCAGAGTAAAAATGACACTATGGGGTCGAGACTCATAAATAACATGGTGCTTCCACATATATGGTTGGCCTAAGAGAACATCACAAAATTACAAGGGGGCATCAACACATAATACCTCATCCTTGAAGGGTTGGATGCCATATGACAATTGACACTGCTGGCTAACATGAAGATCTCGCCCCTAACGAAGCCACCTGTTGTTGTATGGTTGTGGGTGTGGTGTTGTCGATAATCCCAACTGTTTGACTACCTCTGTTGAGATGAGGTTCTTTTGGCTTTCACTATCAATAATAAAATGAAGTAGGGTCCTCTTAACCCACATCTCTGAACGAAAAAGGTACTCCCCCTCTTCAGGATCTGTTAGTTCTTCCGGTTGAATTGTTGCGGTCACAACAATAGCACTGGGGTTCGCATCAATGATCTGTCTTTTACCAGTATTTTTAGAATCAGATTCTGAATCAAGGTTCGGCTCCTTATCTTTGATCTTGACCACCAAAGACTATTTTGAGCAACATTTATCAGTGTTGTGCCAGGGGATTTTGTGGAAATCACACCATTTTCTAGTGTCCCTCTTCATCTTTCCGTGACCCTTATTTTCCTTTGGCTTAGATTGGTTTTCAGGAAGCTGTTTGTTAGGGTCGTCTTTATCATACTTTTGTTGTTGCAGATTTGCAGACCCGAAATCCCGTTTGTTCTGGTGTTTGAATTTATGCTCGATTTTAACAACATATCGATAAGCAACATCAAGTGATGAGATGTCTAGAAAATCCATTTCAGTTTGGATGTATCTGTGTAGAGCCCCATGGTATTTCAGAACCAAATGTCGCTCGGAGTCTTTGATACCCATCTTGGTGTGCAACGTATGGAAGGTATTGGTACCCACTTTGGTGTGCAAGGTATGGAAGGTATTGGCGATCTCCAAAACTTATTGGTCTCTCTTGCCGCAAGATGGTCCATCTCATGTATTGGTCCCTTATAGTTTCCAAATGGTAATATTGTTCCTTTACCCATCAAAAAAAAAATCCCAAGTGGGCTCCTACCATATATTCAAGACTCCTCCGTGGAACTTCTTTCTCCCACTGCTTCCCACCAATGTTTGTCATGGGAGAGAGCCTTAAGGAGCTAAAGGTGATTTTTTCCTCGTTGGAAAAATTGTGAACAAAGAAATAACCTTCTAACTGATTTAACCATTTGTCTAGGGCATCCGCATCTATCCGACCTTCTCAAATATATAAGGGAATACTAAAATTGACTCAGAATTTCGAAAGGTGAGGCCTCAAAGTGGCTTCTTGATGAATACGCGCCGATGCTATCGTCAGACATTCAAGGATGTGGGAAAAATTCTCCATTATTTCCTCCCTCTGTCAAGCAAGGAGAGCTGGTCAAGCAAACATATTGATAGAATCGCTTATTCACCATTTTTTTTTCTTCCGCTTCATTGAGGGCTCTCTTTGGGTGTGAGAGTGATTGTCCTCATGAGAAAAATATCGAGACCCAACTTGATATACTTGGACTCGCTGTGGGACATGTAATCAAAAGGATCAGATAACCGCCTCATACCACTAATCCGCATTATTTTCAAAGACGAAATGAGAGCGAGATATAATAAAGCAATGTATAGATATATCTCTATATCCAATAATATAACATAAATGTATCAGGGAGATGAAAACCATAAACACAGATACAATAATACACAATTTTCTATTAATGAACAAAATACACAAAACTGTAGAAATACAAAAGTGAAAGACCTGACCAGAATGGTGGCATCTATCTATGAGAAGAGATGTGTTTTCTACCGCATTCAAAGAAGATGATTTTACAATGAGGCTCCAAATGAATTTTTTAATATAAAAGAAAATCCAAACCCTAACCCTAAAGATGAAAGACAACAGCTTTGTGGACCCCGCTTTGGGTAGGTAGTTTGGTGCATCAACTTCCTGGGTAACTTTAATACCATCTTCGTTTGGGGCGCACCATAACTCGCTGGAAAGGTATCAAGGCTGAGGAGATTAATTTTGGGGCTCAATCAAAGCTGCTTATATATAAGTGAGAAACTCAACTCTCAATCCCGAAAACACTTCATTTAGGCCCTCAAAATGGTCCCGAAAGTTAAAAACTGCTAAAAATAGTAAATTACCAAAATTGTCAGAAAATTGTTTTGAACCAGTTGGAAAAGGTGGGTGGCCACCGATATCTACTTGGATCAATAACAATGTGATGACAAGGTCTTAGTATCATGAGGTATTCAATACATGGTGTGATTTATTTTTGTAGATTTCATTCAACAAATAGAGAAGTTTCAATTAATTTAGTTTTTGTAAGCACCCCATACACTAATCCTCCATTTGAGATGAGGAGCTCTGGACCAACATGAAGAACTTAAATATGCTCAATAATTTATTAAGAAAAGGAGAATGTAATTGTAACATACCCCCCAAAAAAAATTAAGGTTTAATACTTTTTGTACAATTGGATTCCGATGAAACAAAGTAGAATCCTTTGTCACTAGATTTCACTATTGTCATCACTTTATTAATGAATACTACAACACTAATCCTAAAGCCCTAATGACTTAAGACAATCAAAAGCTGAATAATTTCTATAAGTTTATTATAACACATGATAATGTTATGTTAGTCCATCATAGTATTAACCAAGGCTATAAAACTGGCTTACGATGATAGGAATTACGCTGATAGGTAATTCTATGATTTCAACCCCAAGAAAAATGATCTAGCATGACTTACAATGGTTAGATTTAGTAGGTGGTTCTCCAGTTAGATTAAACTGAGATGACCGTTGAGATGTATACATTCCACTCCCATTTAACTCATTGTACGCCCGGTCTACTTACCACATGGTTTGAACAAACCATACGATCCGACGTTTCTACTTCCACATGGCTCAAATAACCTCCAACAATACAAATCTCCATTCTTTGCATAATGTACGAGTTTATGGACTTGAGGTTCTTCGAAAAATGAGACTGAGGTAAGGTTTTATTTTTTCTACCTATCACTCTATACACTGAATTTTTTTCTTTGTAACCATTCAGTTACCTAACACTCTGCAAGCTCTGTAATGATGCAACATTTCATTTTGTTGAATAATTTGGAGTGTAAATCTTGTCGCAGGAGTTCAATGTTTCGCCTCCATGATTCGCCAAACCTGGTATTCTCCACGTAAGACTTTTCTATTAAGTTTTTGTAAAGGAAGACATTTTATTTAACCCATTAAATAATCTTTATACCCTTAAAACTCAGGATTATATATATATATATATATATATATATATATATATATATTGTATCTAATTACTTTGCATAATTTTTGTAAGCTCTGGTGCAAGGCTTTTCTATTTAACAGTTGTTTCATAATGTTAAAGGACTCTATGGTTTATTATAAGCAGTGGTACATAATTCTTAAAATCATTAAGGCAGCGCATCAAACTTGCTACAGGATCGAAAAGGATAATATTCCTTTCAATATATGTCTTTTGATATCAATGAGTTAGTCTCCTTTCACTCGATAAGAGAAATGACTTTCTATATTTATTTATGCATTGTGGCAGTTCACCCTTAATACCAACACCTATGAGTCTTCCGAGACAAACACCGTCCATTTGAGAGGACGAAATACAAAGGGGCTTGCTTCATTGTTTCCAATAGGAAGGGGATGTTCTTGAACAATAACCCTTAAACGTAAATATGTTGACAATTTTTTTCAAACACATATTCTTGCAAGGATAGAAGTTGGATAGGTTAAAACATTCGAGAGATAGGAGAAAAGTAACTCCCTAGAATTGAACTCTTGACACATGGAATGCCATGTTATATTATGATATAGGAGCATCGCTCCAGCTTAGCAATGCACCAGCTAGCCAACACATTAAAGTGCATTCGAGGAGGAGGAGAGGCGTCAACCCTCATTTTAAATTTCAAATTGTATTTAATGCAATTAAATATTGTAAGGCTGGAAGAGAAAAAGCCATGCCTTTGCGCAGGCAAGAGTTGGTGTCGCCTTAATGGTTGACATGTTGATGAGATCTAGATCCGATCCGGACTAGACAACTATTGAATGTAATTCACTGTAATGAAGTCGTAGGACTATGGTGTCTTAATTGAGACATTAATAACACTAAGGCGGTGGAGAGGATAAGCTCGAGAAGCCTCTCTTTTGTAAAAATGAGATCTTTGTCTCTTATTTCCATTAAGGAGGTTAGGAATAGAATAGTTCTGGGAGACAACTTGAGAGAATTGGGACTTTGTTGCAGTCCAGTTTTTGTAAACATATGTATAGACAAACAAAGATAATAAAAAAAAAAAATTCTTGCATATGGTGTGTTTATGTATTCCATGAATGAATGTTGTGGATGCATGATAAGTTTCATTTGTAGTGGGAGATAGATTTCGTTTATCCTCGTTGAAGTTGTTATATCGCTCTGGGTTCTTTACGCTGTAGGGGGGTTGCATGAGGTGGTATCAAAGCTAATTTTTCGTCTATAGATTTCAAGCGAAAGAGAAAGAGGAGAAAGCCAAATTATGTTTGCAGACAACAGACAAGAGGGAGATGGTAAAAGGAGATAATCTGATAACATCAAGTGGTATCAGAAGTTAAAGTTTTCCTATAGACAACAGGTGAAAGGAAGAAGGGTACTGATGCTCTGTGAGAAGGTTGTTGCATGTGAGCAACAACAAAAATTTAAACATCCAGGTGATATGTGAGAGAAGATGGATATTCTCTCGGATGTAGAGTGATCCATAGGCTTGCCAGGAGGGCAGGTAGAAGGTGGAAATGGCGACTGAAGGCCATAGGCATAGTCGAAGAGAAGGCCGCAAGAAGAAATGCAATTCAGAGATGGATCTGGTGCTCATTGAGATAAGAAAAAGGATGGAACAACTGACATTTAAAATGCAGCAAGATGCAAAAGTGCATTGGGTGTATGAGTGTCCCATGAAGAAGAAGGTGAAATGGCCAGTCAAGAGATTGTCGGCCAGAGGAAAACAACAATTGTTAAGGAGGTGGTTGAGGCATGCTGAAAACCTCAGCGAAACAGAGGAAGTGGTTCACATATGTGAGCGAGAGGTTGGAAAACACCTTAGTAATGAGGAGGAGGTGAGATCAGATAAAGATCTCATAAACTGTCAGGAGAGGAGAGATGCATTTTAATATTGCCACGTGGGAAATGAAATGAGATCATTGGAGGATCTCATAGACTATTAGGAGGACAACAGTGGAAATTCATATTTCCAAGTGGGCAATGATACGAGATTAACAAATGATTTTGTAAACTGCCAGGTGGGCAAAAATGGACTTTCAAGTTGCCAGGTGGGCAATAGAAATATATCAGTTAAAGGTCTCATATACTGCGAGAGGAGCAGTGATGAAAGTTTGGATTTCCAGGTGGGTAATGAAATGAGATCATTGGAGGATCTCATAGACTGTCATGTGGGCAGAAGAGAAGTCCCAAATTGCCAGGTGGGCAAAGGGAAAGAGATGAGACTGTCTGAAAGTCTCAGGAGCTTAGAAGTGAGTTCAGATCAACAAGGAGTGTTGATAGGTGAATATTCATGTGGGTTTGCAGACCATGTGAATGAATATGATGAGAAGTTAGAAACTTCCACCATCAAAAAAGAGGATGATAGGAGCATTCTGATCATTGGCGGGATCAAGACATTCTTGCCAAACAACCAAGTAGAGGCCAGAGCACATGATGAAAGTGCAACAGATGAAGAAAGACAACCAACAAAAACTATCAAAGAAGAAGAAATGGAGCAGACACTGATGTCTACCCCAACAGAAGGAGAAGAGCATTCAGAAGAATTTCTGAAAATTTTCAGCCAGAAAGTTGAACGGGAGGTGACTGCAGTACTGGAGCCTGTAGAAGAAGAGGAAGTAGAAAGCATGGAATTTGTTGATCTGTGTGAAGAATTGGAAGCCCTGGGGAGAAGGGTAATGGTGCAAAGCTTGCACATCCAACATGATAAGTTGGAAGCAGATGGAGGATCATACCATCCAGAGGAGCAGCTGGAGGGAGTTGGATATGTACCAACCGAGGATCTGACAGAAATCAATATGTCATAAGGAGAAACTAAGAAACARCTCAGTGATGAGACTATAGAACTGAATTTTGCAGCAAGTTGGCGASCTAATGCCGTAGAAAAATAAAACAACAGGGGAGATCAGGATGATCTACCCATTGAAAAGGAGGAGGTGCAGCAGATCAGGCTGCAAAAGAAGAGCCAGCCAACAGAGTCSMTGAACGAGGTGATTGAGGAGATAAGAAGGTTGATGTTGAGGTCAGCAGCAGAATCTGTCAGCAGAAAGAAGCTGAACAGAGTAGATCTTTCCATAGCAGGAGGGAAGAAGGAGAAGAAGTAGCAACAACAACAAAGAAGTGGAGCAGATGGACAGCTCTAGAAGAGAGTTTGGGATCTAGGTGGATTTCAAAAAAGTTGGGAAGCTCATGAGCAGGAACTCATGAGAAGGAGATCATGATTTTTTCACAACAGTGGAGTATGATGCAGGAGCATCGCTCCAACTCAGCATTGTGCCAGCTAGCGAGCACATCAAAGCGCATTCGAGGAGGAGGAGAGGTGCCAACCCTCATTTTAAATTTCAAATTGTATTTAATACAATTAAATATTGTAAGGCTGGAAGAGCCAAAGCCATGCCTTTGCGTAGACAAGAGTTGGTGTTGCCTTAATGGTTGACAAGATGATGAGATCTAGATCCGATCTAGACTAGACAACCATTGAATGTAATTCATTGTAATGAAGTCGTAGGAGTATGGTGTCTTAACTGAGACATTAATGACACTAAGGCGGTGGAGAGGATAAGCTCGAGAAGCCTCTCTTTTGTAAAAAGGGGATCTTTTTATCTTATTTCCGTTAAGGAGGTTAGGAATATAATAGTTTTGGGAGAGAGCTTGAGAGAACTAGGACTCTGTTGCAGTCCATTTTTTGTAAACATTTGTATAGACACACAAAGATAATAGAAATGTAGTTTTTCCTGCATATGGTGTGTTTATGTATTTCATGAATGAATGTTGTGGATGTATGATAAGCTTCATTTTCAGTGGGAGATAGATTTATTTTATCCTCGTTGAAGTTGTTATATCTCTCTGGGTTCCTTAGGCTGTGAAAGGAATGAACAACAGAACATTGAAGGTTCTGTAGCCAGCGCAAGGAGTGTGCATATGAACTTTGTGGAGCCAGAAAGAACGTGTAAGGAGGGTGCGCTAGGGTGGTAACAATATAAAGAGGAACCTCAAGGTTACTGAATACCTTAGAGGGGAAACTTTGCAGAAGAATCACAGAGAGACAGAGTCACCGAGAAATCTATAGAGCTATGCAAGGTGTGCATTGAGCAGGAGGAACGCCAGGAGGGCGAGAAGAATTTATTTTCAAGAAATCCTTTGGAACTGAGTTTGAATAAATCCTATAAATGCAAGGAGTGCGTGGGAAATCGAAATCCTCTAAGTATCAAGCTCAGAAGAGTTAACACAAGGAGCACGTGGGATTCAGAGTTACTTTAAGTCCTAAAGCTCAGAAGAGATATTGCAAGGAGCGCACAAGAGTGGACTTATTCCAAGTCCCGAAGCTCAGGAGGAAGAGTGAAAAGTTGCACGCAGAGCACAAGTGTGCACCATGGCCGAGGCTAAATTCTATTTCCAAAGCACATGAGAGACAACGTCTTCATAAGCGCAAGTCGAGACCCAATACATCAAGGCTCGCAGGAGGTAGTTCAAAGGTCGATGCCTTTGACACTTAGAAATTATTCCAAGTCAGTAGAAATTACAAGCTCAGTAGGAGGAGCAATAGTAGCCGCTAGATCAGCTGTAGAGGAAGAGATCCAGGTCATTGAATCTCACAGCCAGACAGGAGGAACACACAGGAAGAACGTCATATCTGGACCATAGGATTTGAGCGCATGGACCAACAGTCGTTGGATTCAGAGGTAAGTGCACGAGGTTTAACCCTTTGAAGGTGCACATGAGGATACTTGAAAATTCAGGATCTGCAACAATCCTGACCATCCATCGAAAGAGGACACATGGCAAGAGATCAACATTTTGCTGACTCACAACTCGGGAAATCAAAGATAGGAGCCGTGAGAACTTGCAAAGTCTGAGTTTGTGAAAGGATCACATTCGTTGATCGAAAGAGGGATTTGGACCATAGATATGGTCTCGAAAAGTTCACAAGTTCGGGAATCGGGAGGAGGGACGAAGCCATTTTCGAACTTCATGAAACGCGAAGTCCCAATTCGTGAAGGAGATCAAGACCATTGGATCACGGGGATTGTGGACCATTGATATGGTGAGAAAAAAAGTCACAAGTTTGGGTTTCAGAAGGAATGAAACGAGCAATCTTTCGATTTCGTGAAACACGAAGTTTCGAAGCGATCGAGAGATTGGCCCCGGGTCACAGCCGGAGGTCACATTGATGAAGGTTAAGAGGAGGAGCTAGCACGCATTAGGCTCCAAGTTGGGAGTTCGAAGGTCAGGAGAGTCGGGGTGACTCATATGCAAAGACCCGACACGCGAAGTCGAGAAGTGCCTTTTTCTTAGGCGCATGGTCACAACCAGTGGTCACGTGGAGGGACACTCGCACCTAGTGCTAGTTCAGGCGGGCGGAGTTTCACAAGGACCTGTGGATTTATTTTTGGGAGGTTCTAGCGGGGACCTGAAGAGATTCTTTATCTCAGAGAATTGGAACGATCCAGTGACTGGGAGATTGGCACACCCTATTGAGTTAGGGGGGCTGCATCAGATTCTCAACACCCTTTTATCTTTGGTGTATAATTATTTGAGTAACAAAATAGAAAAAAAAAAAAACATATGATGCAGTAAAATGTAGTAGTTCAAATCTGCGATTAGAATTGTAACCTGGAACTCAATATAATATATTGATCGTATATTATTTTGGACTACCTATATAACTTAGGTAATTCCTTCATAAGGGTTAATAATCCATTCTTATATTAAGAACTCATCAAATCAGTAAAATTATTTATGTGTTATTCATTGAGTATATATATTAACAATTTATGGTTATTATTTTAATGATGGGTCCCTTTATTTTTGCGAGGGAACCCATCAGACATAGAGGGACTTATTCTATTATGTTTTCATCAGCTCCTACAAAATTCCATATCCAAATCATGAAGTTGGCATAGGTAATTAAATTTATTGTTTTTTTTTAATTGGTAGTTTGATTGTTCTATATCATTTAAGCGGTCAAATGTTACATTAATATTAATCAGAATATTTTGTTCAACCTACATGAATTGAATTTACACGATCTCGACTTCACAGGTAGAAACAAATCCCTTGATAATTGAAGGTAAGTTTAACTACCATTTTAAAGGTTTTCCTTCATTCTTAACCTACAACTTACACTGTAGTAATCACCTATATTTTATTTCTTAAACGTTGAAATTGTTGTTCTGAATTCATGCCTAACACTAGGGAAAGGTATTCAAGTTCCAACATTATATATTGAACTTTATGGTTTGTTATAAAATCTTTTATTGTATGCATCGAGACTTCTATTCTATCAAAAATGTCTGCAATTTCGTCAGCTCATTAGTTCCTCTAAGGGGATATTCTCTATTTAAAAAAATCTAGATTTCTTCTTGGACAATATAAATAAAAAAATGATCTATATACTTGCATATACAGTCTACGTATTCACTATTTAAATTTTTGCATTTTCGTTAAAAAAAATGAAACAAAATCAATACTCTTATCCATAGATTTAAATGTGCATGTATATTGAGGTGTATTCCACTTCACGTCCCGTTTCCTAATTTTATTTTGTTTTACAACAATTGTATAATAAAAAAGAAACCACATTGAAACATCGTCAATAAGGCCAAATAACATACACATGGAAATATTTTTTCTAATTTCATGCATCTTTGTTTCTTACAATTTATATTTGAAATGAAGAAATCCCATAACTATGAAATTTATACAGAACAACTTTTCATATTTAACAATCTATGCAATTGAATAATGAGTTTATATATATATATATACCACAACAAGACGAAAACAAATGGAACAACCATGTTCCACCAAACCATAGATGCAGAAAAACCAAGTTACTTTTCCTGATCACCCCCAAGCCTGACCATGACTCGAAGAGGATGAACTGAGTTCCACTCCTTTGCCAATGCATCTCTATACAACTCGAAAAATATTTTCCTAACACTCATGTCCTCACAGAACAAATAATTTTTTCTCTTCCAACATACTAAGCAACATCTCACCTCCCACATATGTTGTATTTATATATTTTTCAATGCCTAGGAATTTTTCCTTGAATCTATTTCCCTCCTTGGAAATTCACAGCTTTAGATATCCCCGATTTTTAGGGGTTTCCAATGACAAAAAATCGTTTCTGACACTTTTCTAATCATACTCTCACTTAGCTCCACAATGTTCCCCACTCATGGAGTCATAGTCACCTCTTTTTAACCTAGTTGTTCCATTTGTTTCTTGCATTTATTATATTTTAAAAAATTGTCTCTTACATCTGTCCATCTAAAGAGGACAATTGACAAGTCAAAATATTGCATAATCATTCAAATAATAATAGTAAATTGTATTAATAAACTCAAGTACAAATTTCCATTATTGGAAATTATTAACTAAATTGTTTAATATTTGAGGATGTTACATCCTCCCCCTTAAAAATAACACCGTCCTCGGTGTTAGTACTTGCTTTCAGTCATCTCTTGGAAAAGAGTTGGATATGTTTTCCTCATATCATCTTCCAACTCCCAAGTAGCCTCCTAAGGACTAAATTTATTCCATTACACCTTTACCTGGGTGATGACTTTATTCTAAAGTAAAGTTTCTTTCATATCCAAAATGCACAAGGGTTCCACCTAGAACTCGTCTTCTATTTCTACCTGTATCATGCTCCAATTGATAATATGAGTAGGGTGATGAATCTATTTTTTTTAACAATGAAACATGTAAAAAATTATGAATTTTCAAGTTAGCAGGAAGTGCTAGTTGGTATGCTACTTGTCCAACTCGTGCTAGTACTTTGAAAGGTCCACAACACCCTCGTGCTAACTTAGAAATAAATCCTAATCTTAGTGAACTCTTTTTCTCTTTAACTTTAAGATAAACATGTTATCTAACATTATACTCTTTATGTATCCGTTTCTAATCTGCATAACTTTTCTGTTGGTCCAGTGAAACTTTTAGATTTTGTTGCACTTTCATGACTATCTGTTCCATTTATTGGAGCATATATGGTCCAACCATTATTCGATCAACTAGATTATCCCAACTGACCGGAGTCATACATTCTCTACCATAAAAAACTTTGAAATGACTCATTTTCGCTGAGGCTTGATAACTATTATTGTATGCAAACTCAACTAAGTGTAAGTAATTTTCCCACTTATTTGGTTTCTCCCTTACATACATGTGTAACATATCTTCAATAATTTGGTTTGTACGTTATGTTTTTCCATCTGTTTGTGGATGATCACTTGTTTTAAAATTCAAATGAGCTTCCAGACCTGCAAACTATGTCTTCCATAAATTTGATATAAACTTAACATCTCTATCTGAAATAAAAAATTTAGGCACTCAATGCAACATAAAGATCTATTACATGAAAATTTTTGTGATATAAATATCTTTATAAGTAAATTTCACAGGTATGAAATGAGCAGATTTACTCAATTTATCAATGACATAGAGTCATGTTGTCTTTGAGTTTTAGGAAAACATGTAATGAAATCCATAGAAATAACTTCCCATTTCCATTCTCGAATAGGTAAATTTTGTAAAGAAACTGTTGGATGTTGATTCTCAAGCTTCACCTATTGACATTCTAAAAATTTAGATAAATAATTAGCTATTTCATATTTCATATTAGGCCAATAAAATTATTTCCTCAAGAGTCAAAGATATTATCATTTTTTGATAACCTGGATGACTTGAATAGGGATTCTTATGCGTCTCATTTAAAATTAACAACTTTAAATAAACATAATAAGGCACACAAATTATGTTTTTGAACCATAATACTCCATCTTTTTCAACACTGTATTCTGTCCCATTCGAATGTCCTACATTTTTTAGCAGTTTCTGCACTGTTTTGACGTATTCAACATCATTTATTCTTGTTGAATCAATTCCATCATTAAAATCACTTTCTCTTTTACTGACGATTACCTCATATACTACACTAGCTCTTCAACAAAGTGCATTTGCTACTTTATTCCACTTCCCTTTGATATGTTGAACTTCAAAATCAAGCTCACTTAAAAAGGATAACCATCTTGCTTTTCGTGCATTAAGCTCTTGTTGACTAAACAAATGTTGTAAAGACCCCAATCATTACGACTACATGTGATGCAAAGTGAGTGCAATTTTTTTTTTTAAGAAGGACCATAATCAACGACAACAATTAATTAGCATGACTTGACGACGAACACAACTTACACATTCAAGCAACAGACAACAATGAATCAACACACTTGCACGTCATGCAACTGGATGAAATATGCGATAATCAAGACATATAAAAACGACTACCCACCCGACACAAGCAAGACAATGACTACCAACAGAAGAACAACATCAACAAACTCGACACAACAACTTCAACGACCAATATATAGAAACCTTTACAGCGCGCAAAACCAAAACATGTTAAGGAATTACAAACCAAGTGCCAACATCAAATACAATGAACAACGCCCACATCCGGAAGCAGAAACTATGACCAGGTTATCCTTCGCCTCTATCTTTTAGGGTGCACAATGACCCCCTCATCAGGAATCATGCCGTCACCAAGCGATAGGCGTGTCAGTAACCATGGTGCAACTGAACATGCCTAGACCAATATCCCAAGAAAAACCAATGCACTAGGAGACCGAATTAACTGTCAAAAACATGAGGACTAACCCAAGAACCCAACCAACAGTCGACAAGACAACAAGACACAACGGAATCTGACAACTATAACATTCACATGACACATTAAATTCCTTGCGCAACAATTTCTATTGCAAACATACATCAATCTGTAAACATTAAAATAATTATTATCAACAATTAGCTCATTGTAACTATTTTCCAATTCCAATATCAGATAAGTATTTTCATAAGGAGGAATTCACTATCCTTTAAACATAAACAAACATGGAACATGTCCTTTTAAACAATATAAAACATGTCCTTTAAAACTGAATATGCTATCTTTTAACTGAAAAATATAATAAAATTGCTATCTAATAATCGCTATAAATCATGTTGTCTAATAAAATACATTTCGGTTTAACAATCATATTGAAGGCTATAGTAATACCACTATCCATTAAATGAAATCGTTGTCTTAAAGGTTGCATCGTCGTCTACCATAGTTTTCTATTCAAATGCTAAACATTGGAATGTAAAGAATATAACAACGAAATATAAAGAATATAAGGAATATATCGTTGGCTACCATGTAAGGATGTATCACTATCTATATGTTAAATCGTAGTCTTTACATATTAATCGTCGAGATTGAAAACGCAAGGATTTTTCCATATTATAAAAACAAGAATTGACATAATAAAAACGTTATCCATGAATATTGTAATAATGATATTGCTATCCATGATGCTATTTTATTACTGTATCCAACCCATTATGAATTCCCTATTTAACAAAAATACTACCTAAACCCAATCAAGTCACTACCTATGAGTACATCATGTGGATGTCTATTAACCTATGACACGTTGTCTATCCAAATATGGTAATGCTGACTATTTTAAAAGGTAGGGTGTGGCAGACTAGTAAATGCATGATATTGTAGAGTAAATAAGGCATATGCTATTGTTGTCTACTAAGAGTATGAATCGCTACAATATTTAAACAATATTAAATTGTTACTACATTAAATCGAAACCAGACTGTATACAATGATAATCATTGCAATATTAAACAAAATTAAATTGCGACCATATTAAATCGCAACGAGACTGTAATAATACTAATCGCTGCCATCTTTAAACAATAATAAATTGCTACCCTATTAAATCGCTATCTAGTCAACACAGTCACACATTAAATAAATCGTTGCAAATTAAATTATTGTCTATAAAATTTATGACATGTTGTCTATCAAATATGCTAGTGTTGTCATACAATACAATATACACAACATACAAAATCTCTTCCCTGCACAAATCACTACATAAATTCGTTGTTTAAAACATACACAACATACAAATCGCTGTCGTTCTGAGCATAAGATTTTTGTCCATTAAATTGAATTCCATAACACTTAATCATTGTCAGTAGTAAACAAGGTTGCTAGTCAAACGAAATCCATGCAGTAGTGAAGGATGTGGGAAAATTCGTTGTGTAAAGAAGACAAAATCGTTGTGTAGAGAAGGATGAAATTGCAGGGTAAGGAGGGACGAAATTGCAGGGTAAAGAGAGGTCAATCATTGTGTAAGAACTAATAATTCGCTAGTGAACACTTATAAATTGTTTTGTATAAACACTGTGGAAATGATGACGTTCAAATTTCGGTCAATCCAAAGCCAATAAGAAAATCCTCCAGAAATAAATCAGTGTCAACAAACTCGCTGGAAAAAAAAACCCGAATCAAGTTCAAGAAGAGGATTCGAACACAAGAAATGATCCTTCAAAACGATTCTGGGTAAAACAATTGGGCAAAACAAAATGAATTGGGGACGCCTATAAAGGATGGTTTCAGAAGTAGAAACGATTCAAATCTAGACGAAATGACGGTAATTCCAACAGTAAAACGAAATAAAAATTGGATGCATAAAATGGCTATTCAATAGTAGAATCAAAATCAACCTCTCATCAGTTAAAGGACCTAGATTCCCTACATGATACCATAACCTTTAAAATATAAACATTCCAGCTAAGAAGAAAGTAGGTAATGACTCCAGGAAGAAAAACAAAAAGCAGTAGAAGATTGCAGCAAGAACAAATCAATCGCAGGAATAGAAGATAAGCCAATCGCAGTAAGGAGTAAGCATTCAAACATAGAGATTATCATTCTAAGATTGTTCATTCAAATAGCAGAGTTAATCATTCACAAGAAGGCGTAAACTAATCATTAAGCCATGAATCAATCAAACACAAAGATAAGGGATAGACGGCTAGGAAACATTTATCCTTCACTCATCATCTGTGCACAAAAAAACAGGGCATTAGAATCTATAGGTCTTTAAACACCGAAATGACGACCGTCGATTCGGCTCCTGGCCGATTGCTCAAGAACAGACTGACGACTAAAGGGATAAGGGAAAAACACAAATTTCTTCATAATAATCAATAATTTACAAGAACAAAAAATTCATAGCAATTAGGGTTGGGTTCGCCAAGGGAAATCAATTCAGAATACCGCACTCAAGGATGTGATGACTTTAAGTTCATTGATTATAAAATTTTGAGTAAAAAATCATCTTTACACAAAATAAGTACATTAATGAAAGCACATGAACAATATTAATCCACCAATAAAAAATAAACACATGCATACTGTAGCCAAATGTGAAATCTTTGAGTCATTGTCCCATGCACGCTCTGTCCATCTCCTGCTTTCCGATGGATGTGACCTCACTGGTACCTCCCAGCCAACGCTAGGGGTACTCTTCTTCCCCCTGAGCTCGTCGATCCGCAAAGAGGCCACACACCCAATGCCAAAGAATCGCTAGCACCCAACTCGTCTCTCAAGGTCGAGCTACCACTCGTTACCTAAGCTGGGTATCCCAACTCCTATAAGAGAAGTTCAGTCAAGACAAAAAATCAACAGCGTAACATTATGCATAAAGATGACATCCATACTCCTCCTCGTCCATCCTTTTTATAGTCTTTAAGTGATTTCTTTCCCAAATTCCCATTTACTTTCTTTTTCATTAATTTAATCAGAAAAAACCTCCCCCGTACACATGTTACCCATCCCCTTAGTTGCACCAGAGAATTAATTTCATTAATTATTTAATTATTCCTATTTCCATCACCCACCTAAAATCATTCCTAAAAATGCTCCTTGGTGTCCCAATATGCCCTCAAAAAACTTAAATGACTTACGCTTTACTAAATTCCTAGTTGAGTTAAAAAATAACAAGTTCTCAAGGCAAGATTCCTTACTAAGTTAGACATTCAACTTTTTTTTATGTTTCCTCTTTTCTTTAAGTTTCCCCTTTTTACTTTAGTTTCCTATTTCTTTTAAGTTTCCCTCTTTTCCCTTTTTAACTAAAACTCAAATTAGCAAGTGTAGGAAAACAACCATTTACCCCTTTTTCTTTTTAATCAGAAATTAAATTAGCATATGTAGATAAAATAATCATTTCCCTTTTAAAAATTTAATCCCCCGTTATAATTTGATTTTAATAATTTAATCGAATTTCTTACCCCCTTCTTGTTACATGTTTAATTATGATTATTATTTCTGACCACATGTGTTACTCAGACCTAGATTTTAATTTCACTAGGATGGGCGACATTTTTACTAAGGGAATTGTTTTTAAATCTTACTTATCACATCATTCATTTTAAGGCCGACTAGGTTTATTCCCTTACCCAATGAAATTGCGACGTTCCCTTTAGGACACACTAGGTGCTCCAAGGGTGCCACTCTCCTTCTTCCATTTTCCTTACGCGACGTTCCCTTTAGGAAACACTACATGCTCCAAGGGTGCCACTCACCTCTTTCCGTTTTCCTTGTACAACATGCCCTTCAGGATGCACTCCATGCTCCAAGGGTGCCACTCGCCTCTTGACTGACTTGGTAGACATAAAAAACTCTTGGATTCAATAATCCGCCAGGTGATCTTGTGGAAGACTAAGGGAATCTAAGGAATAAGGCCCTTGCCTTATTGCACACCCCTTAGAATCATTGTGAGAAACTTTTGTAGTCTTCCCTCACGACATCGTGGGTCTTCTCAAACTAGGTAATCATTAACCTACAGTTCGAGCCATGACGAGAGTGCTAGTAGGTTGTGGCAGGGATGTTGTCCACACCTCTCCCTCAAGTCTCTAATTGTCCTACGTGACCCCTCTACTCCACATGTGAGTCTGATCGAAAAGCTATTGTTAGCCTGCATCCATCAACGAATCATGTCAGCAACACTAATCAATCATCATAAAATCTAATCATATGTACATGTTCCACATAAATAACATTCAAACCTTATTATCCACTCCCTGACTCAATCCAGAGTCCAAGGGGTTTCATCAATGCCTCAACATCCTCAATGTCCAAAGTCCCGCACACTCAGGAGAACCTAGTCAATATCACATGTCTATGAATACAACAAACTAACATATCATCAATCCATAATGTCTCATAATCATAATCGAACGACCAATAATATAATAATCTGGATCACTTGCAAGCAAGTGTCCTCAAAGAATAAGTTCGCTCAGTGCGTGCAAGAGTGGGATGTTACAAATGTTTTACACCACTATTGTCCATTAATAATAAAAAAATTCTTCCAATTAAGTAGTGTCACCACTTTTTTAGTTAATGAATCACATATACTAACTCAAGATCGTGAGTTACACAATTTCCTTCACGTTCCTTTAATTTTTGAGATCTGTAACAAATTGCATATTCATATTGCGGCAACACACCTCCTAGACCTTATTTACTAACATCTATACAAACCGTGAAATATTTATAAGGATCAACCACTTTGAGAATCGATGTTGTAGTTAGTAATCCCTTTAATCTGTCGAAATTTTCTTGACTTTTCTAAGACTAGATAAACTCACTCCTTTTTACTTCAATGATGTAATATGATAAGAAATTTTCGAAAAACCTTCAACAAAACGTCTGTATAACCTGTACTTCCCATAAAAGATCATATATTTTCTATATTTTTAGGTACATACCATTCTATAATAGATTTAATTTTTTCTGGATCTACTGCTAGTCCTTCCTATGAAATCACATGCCCTAGATATTGTATTTTCTTTTGATAAAATTCGAATTTGTTGAACGTAGTATACACCTTATGTTCACATAGAGTTTGTAATACTATTTTAAAATGTTTCTCATGTTATTCTTGAGACGTCAAATAAATTAGTATATCATCTATAAATATCAAGACAAATTTATCTAAGTATTTGTTGAATATACTATTCATCAAAAACATAAAATTTGTTTTATGCATTTGTAAGTCCAAAAGGAATTACTACAAACTCGTAATGTTCATAACGTGTTCTAAATGTTTTTTTGTTGATATAGACATCCTTTATTCTTATTTGGGGATAAACAGATCTTAAATCCAACTTAAAAAAAAAATTCTCCCCCAACCTAATCAAATAGATCATTGATCCTTGGTAAGGGATACTTATTTTTTTATCGTCATTTTATTCAATTGGCGATATTCAATACACAATATGAGAGTTATGTCTTTCTTTTTGAAAAATATTACTCGTTCTCCCCATGGAAAAACACTTGGTCTAATATATCCTTTGTCCAGTAATTCTTGTAGATGGATTTTTAACTCAGTCAACTCAGGAACACTCATTTTGTATGGTTCTTTTGATACCAATGCAGATCCAAGTAATAAATCAATAGAAAAATATATTTCTCTTCTCAAATGTAGTTCTGGTGTTTCTTCTTTAAATACATCCCAAAATTCTTGAAGAACAACAAAATATTCTAACTTAGGTTTACTTTCTTCATTTAGTAAACTCGTCACTTGATTAGCATATAGTTTATAGCCTTTTCTAGTACATTTCTTCAATTGTAAGACCAATATCTGTCTTATAGAAATACATTTATTGATTCCTTTAACTTTTATTGTTATATCACTTTCATCTTTGCAAGTAAATGATTTTTCATAACAGTTAAGCACGAATCTATGCATCTCTAACCAGTCCATACCTATAAGTATGTCATATGATCCTAAAGGTAATACATTCAAATTCACCTTAGTACCATGGCCACTTATTTCCAATTTATAGTTAGAAATGAACTCAATTACCTTTCTTTTATCACCTATTTCTAATTGTACCAGCCAAGATTTAGAATGTTTTAGTTTTTCCAGCTTGATTGATTCTACCAAGGATGGAGTAATATAACTTAAACTTTCTCCTGGGTCTATTAAAATAGAAACTTTCCTGTCATGAATTTTACCTACGACTTCCACAACATAGCTTGATGATCTTCCACAATTGTTTAATATTTGAGGACATTACATCCTCCCCCTTAAAAATAACATCGTCCTCGATGTTATTACTTTCTTCCAGTCATCTATTGGAAAAGAGTTGGATATGTTTTCCTCATATCATCTTCCAACTCCCAAGTAGCCTCCTCAGGACTAAATTTCTTCCATTACACCTTTACCTGGGTGATGACTCTATTCTGAAGTACAGTTTCTTTCCTATTCAGAATGAAAAAGGGTTCCACATGGAACTTGCCTTCTGGCTCTACCTGCATCACGTTCTGATCAATAATAAGAGTAGGGTGATGAAAATATTTCTTTTAACAATGAAACATGTAAAAAATTATGAATTTTCAAGTTAGCAGGAAGTGCTAGTTGGTATGATACTTCTCCAACTCATGCTAATACTTTGAAAGGTCCATAAAACCTTGGTGCTAACTTAGAAAAAAATTCTAATCTTAGTGAACTCTTTTTCTCTTTAACTTTAAGATAAACATGTTCTCTAACATTATACTCTTTATGTATCCTTTTCTGATCTGCATAACTTTTCTGTCGATCGAGTGCAACTTTTAGATTTTGTTGCACTTTCCTGACTATTTGTTCCATTTCTTGGAGCATATATCGTCCAACCTTTATTCGATCAACTAGATTATCCCAACTGATTGGATTCGTACATTTTCTACCATAAAAAACTTTGAAATGACTAATTTTTGTTGAGGCTTGATAGCTGTTATTGTATGCAAACTCAACTAAGTGTAAGTAATTTTCCCACTTAGTTGGTTTCTCCCTTACATACATGTGTAACATATCTTCAATAATTTGTTTTGTACGCTCCGTTTTTCCATCTGTTTGTGGATGATAACTTGTTTTAAAGTGCTCTCTCGGCTCTAATATACCTCATATTCAAGTGATCACATGAAAATATTTCATATTCAAGTGCTCACCTTTCGATCACCTTTCCTCTAATATACCTCTAATATTTTCAAGTGCTCTCTCAACTCTAATATACCTCATATTCATCCCCCAATATGCATACATCAAGGTCCCATGGTTCCTACTTTAGCATACAATTCTAGTCGAAGCTCCATATGAAGGTAAATTCGAGGTAAAATTAATGTAATTTTTTTATTTTTTAAAAATTTAGGAAAGTATGATGATTACCGCTATTAATATTCCATTTACATTTTCGTCCATTCCTTGTAGACTACTATTTTTTTTAACATTTTGAAATTTCATCTTCTCAACCATCCTTTACATTTTCATCGTACCCATTGATTGTACCCAACTGTAAAGAAAATATGCACTATGTTTCGAAAGGACATTAACCTAGTATTGTGTCCATTATTTAAGTAATCAAAATAAATACCCAAAACACTTCAACATATTCTCTCTTGTCTATATATTTTAGTAAATGTTTTTGCATAGGTCAAAGGAATAATATTATGTCCTTACTACCTATTTACACATATAAAATAAAAAGAAATATGGTTATGAAAATGTAAAAATTGAGTTTCCAAATGTGTCTCATGTGCCACCAAATCCACGCATGTAAATGAAAAGTATAGTAGAAAATTGATTACACATCAAGTACTGTACCTTGTTTGTATGAGGACATTCCATTAATTTTTCCTCCGTCTCTTTTAGAACATCATTCTTCATTCTTTTACACTTCATACTCTTAGCCATCTTTTCGATTATTTACCCATCTCATGATTTTACTTTTCTATCATGATAAGTTTGTACTATGTTCAAAAGAAATAAAGATCATAGATATTTTCTTCGTGAAAATAATAAAAAGTCAACATACAAGAAATTCACCAATCTGAACTCTTTTGTTCATGAAGGCATGACATTTCTTTGTGTTGAAATCATAACACTTCATTATTGCTTCATGTTCAAACATATGTCATAGAAAATATGGTTTTGCAAGAGTGATTAAAATAGATTATATAATGTATTGAAGAACCATCAATATAAGAATGTAAAAATCAAAAGTAAAACCTAAAGTTTTTGCATATATTAGTTCCCTACTTAGTTTGCATGAGGACATGCAAATATCTCGGCATAGGGGAGATGTTGGCTCACCATTTTGTCATCCCTTCACCATTCCTTTGCAATCATCTCATTTCGTGTTTCCACTTTTTTATTTCCATATTCCTTCATGAACACACCAAGACTAGATTATAAAATTTAAGTGGTTAGATATCATCTCCTTCCTTTATTTTTAATGAATCAATAAGAATTATTCTTTGCTTTACAGATGAAGGTTTTGGTTAGTTCAGTTCCTGTCACCGCAGTTTGGTTTCGGTACCTAACCTACATGATTAGCATACTTGCACAACTTTAAGGGAAATTACAGAACAAGGGTTTTGTTCCTTGACCCATCAATAAAGATTTATGGTGTTTAGTTTGTATCTATATCCAATGTGGAAACCCCTAACTCACAAAAATTGTCCTAGTCAAATTGTGCCAAGTGGAAGTAAGCAACAATATTTACATGCAATTTTCGGATTATGTGTAGAGTGAGCCCATTTAGGAGACATGTGAGCATATTTTCCATATAATGCACGATTTGGGAGATGTGGGCGACTCTTCAAATCGAATTTTCCCAGATTACATGTTGTGGCCAGTTTTCAAAATTTTTAAAACCCATATTTCATTTGATTTGTTAGTTCTGGGTTTGGGGGATTTGATCTTATCCTCCCCATTGAATTTTAGGTAAAAATATGCATCCAATATGGAGGAGAGATAATTCATGATGGTAGAGGGAGATAGGAACTAACATATAGTCATTGGTGATTAATGGTTTATTATAAATAAATAGACTCTTGATTATGTAATTGGGAACTTGTTCATTTAATACCAAAGTAATGTTTTTTCTGAAAAATGGTATGTGATTATCATTTAAATCTATAGTTTCTT
Source organism: Picea sitchensis (assembly GCA_010110895.2). Taxonomy (NCBI): domain Eukaryota; kingdom Viridiplantae; phylum Streptophyta; class Pinopsida; order Pinales; family Pinaceae; genus Picea; species Picea sitchensis. Next base: position 96,454 of record SNQJ01S0021272.1, on the reverse strand, counting down.
TTAATAGCACATGCCAAGATTGGCATGGCCCTCTCTCTCTGGTAAGTGTTGCCTTGTTTCCATTAGTTAGTTGATTGAATGCATTATTCTTAGTTTCATTTATGTTTTTCATAATTCTGTATTTAATTCTATATTTCATGCATAATGTTTCTATGATTTTAAATAAGTTTAATATCCATTCACATAAGTCAATAATTTAGTGAAGATTCAAAGAATTTTGAATCACTTCACAATATATTGTAGGAATATTTGATGAATGAAAGACTGTAAGTCACACCTAGAAAGTGTTCCAGTAACTATCAGTCCAATAATTTGACATCTATAGATTAGTTTAGTTTCCATTACATTACTTTCATAAGATGATGTGTGCTTTGTTTTCCCCATGAATTCACTTGCTTATTTAATTTTTTTTTGTGCACAATTGAAGTATTTCCTTTGAAGAGTAAATAGTTTTCTATTGAATTTTTATAGAACAAAGACATTGAAGGTCTCACATCTTATTGTCTACACAAACATAATCACATGAACATCAGAGAATG
>SNQJ01S0021272.1:83481-95542 GCA_010110895.2 Picea sitchensis | reverse complement strand
TGAAGGGTTATTCTACATTACAACATTCATTGGTTAACTATGATTGACTCTAGTTGAATGTGGCTGACTTTGGTTAAATTTGATTGAATTTGGGTTATATCACATTGAAAAATCCTAACATTTATAATGGATTGCAACATTCCTCAATGGTTATGTATCATTGTGAAGTTCATCTTGGTTGTCTTATATTAACCTCAATGGTTACGTCACATTGCAACATTCATGAAGGGTTATCTCGTTTTATGACATTCCTCAAGTGCTATGATGAATTGCAATATTCCTCAAAGGGTATATACAATTCCTATGATTGATAAATAGTAAAAGTATGCAATGACACATTACAATGCTTGTTAGTGTTCACTTGTATTTATACATGTACAATAATTCATTCTTTTAATTATGAGTAAAATAAATATGAATCGTTCTGATTGGTTGACTATAGGTAGATTATGGTTGAGTTTAACTAACTTTAGTTGATTGTGGTTTACTAATATTGACTTTGATTGAGTGGACGAATATTTTCGACTTTGGTTTATCATGTTTGATTGTGGTTGACTTAGGTTGACTATTTTTTACTATGGTTGATGATAGTTGACCATAAATAACTATGCTCAAACATTTTTACATGGTCAATAACAAATCACCATGTTTATATATGGTTAACCTTAGTTTGACCATGGTTGATTATGTTTGACTATTGTTAACCATGGTTCACATGTTTAACTATAGTTGATTATTGTAACCCATGTTTAACTATAGTTAAAAAAAGACAATCGTGGTTTACAATGTTTTACTATGGTTAATAATGGTTCAATATGGTTAATATTCTAACATCCCTAATATGGTTCAATATGTTTTACTATACATTACTAACATCCCGCTCTGGCGCGCATGCTAAACTTATTCTTTGAGGACACTTGCTCGCAAGTGATCTGGATTTATATGATANACTTTGATTGAGTGGACGAATATTTTCGACTTTGGTTTATCATGTTTGATTGTGGTTGACTTAGGTTGACTATTTTTTACTATGGTTGATGATAGTTGACCATAAATAACTATGCTCAAACATTTTTACATGGTCAATAACAACTCACCATGTTTAGATATGGTTAACCTTAGTTTGACCATGGTTGATTATGTTTGACTATTGTTAACCATGGTTCACATGTTTAACTATAGTTGATTATTGTAACCCATGTTTAACTATAGTTAAAAAAAGACAATCGTGGTTTACAATGTTTTACTATGGTTAATAATGGTTCAATATGGTTAATATTGGTTAATTGTGTTTGATTATGGTTGTCTTTTGTTGACTTTATTTAACCATGTTTAACTATAGTTAATTATATTGACCATGGTCAACTATGGTTGATCGTATTTAAATCCCATCCTTAACAAGATTGTGTCTTTGGGTCATCAGGTGGGTAAAAAAAAGTCAATGAATGCATAATTAAATTATGTTTAGGGATGTTTGACTATGGTTGAGTTTGGTTGACCATGATTGATCATGGTTGACTATGGTTAAATATGTTTTCCTATATTTGAGTGTTTAAGTATGGATAACTATAGTTGATGATGTTTGAATATGGTTGTATTTGGTTGATAATAGTTGACTATAGTGAACCATGTCTAATAATCATTGAATTATGTCAAATTACTACATTCGTCAATGGTTTTCTACATGTAACATTCATCAAGTGTTATGTCACATTGGGACAATCTTGAAGGGATATTTTGGATTGCAACGTTCCCTAATGATTATATCTCATTACAAATTTATCTTGGTTTATTGTGATGTTTGACTATGGTTGTCTTTGGCTGCCACTAGTTGAGATTGGTTTGGCCNGATGGAGCCTTTTAGAAATTCCTCTGCAAAATACCTTATAAATCTGAAAATTAAAAAATGATTGTAGCCTTCTGTAATATAGTTCATATCCAAGTGCCTAGTTGGAAACCTCCACACCAAAGGCCTAAAGCACTAAAAGAGATCAATCGAGAGAAAACACCCGGACCTAAAATAGATAATTGATTATGGAAGAGATGGAAATTAGATGGATCAAGGTGGACAAATTTCTTCCCAAAATATTGATATTTGATATATTTTATCTATTTGAACATTTTGNTATATATATATATGACAGCCAAAACCATGGATAATTATTAAAAGTAGAACCATGTTATCTCACAAAAAGTTGTATAAATATGAAAGTTCAAAAAGGATGGAGCCTTTTAGAAATTCCTCTGCAAAATACCTTATAAATCTGAAAATTAAAAAATGATTGTAGCCTTCTGTAATATAGTTCATATCCAAGTGCCTAGTTGGAAACCTCCACACCAAAGGCCTAAAGCATTAAAAGAGATCAATCGAGAGAAAACACCCGGACCTAAAATAGATAATTGATTATGGAAGAGATGGAAATTAGATGGATCAAGGTGGACAAATTTCTTCCCAAAATATTGATATTTGATATATTTTATCTATTTGAACATTTTGACTTCCAAATGGTTGATAGAGCTAGTCAACCCCTACCGTTTTAACCCTTTGAAAACTTATTGCATTCAAAACAACTTATAGGGATCATCCTCAAATCATACATATCATTATAACACATAATCATGCCTTAAGATCCACTTGTCATAGTAATAAATTCAGCATGCTCATCTTGCATTATGCTAATGGTAAATTTTTAAAGGTTGTATCTTACTTCAGTATTCATTTGTCATGCCTTCATTCTCCCATATTTTCAAATGAGGTGAACATATTTAAAGAAGATATTTCCTTTGACATAGCAATAAGTTTCATTTTTTACCAATATTTTAAGGGAGTGGATCGTATTTAAAGAATATATTATCTCTATCATAGTAATAATTTAAGTATTATTAGGTCTTAATTGGATTTAGCTTGAGTGGGTGGTCGGGAGGAATGACTATGATCCTCCCCATCCAAAATCAATTCCTACAACTGACATGTTGTAATGGCTTAGAGTCATATTATTAACCAGCCCTAAAACATAAAATTGGTAATTCTTATTAATGTACTTTCTCCAAACTCTTTAACCATCAAAACAAAATGTTAAAATAAACCAAATAATTCATGATAATTTAGTAAATCTATCAATCATAATCATTAATATACACTCTATTTGTTTCTATTGATAATATTAATAATTTAACTCATTTTATTTACATTAGTATTTTTATCACAATGGATGCTATTAAAAGTACATCAATTTAATTTAATTTTAATATGATGATGATCAACGTCCACTAAGACGGGATTACTTCCAAATTCTTTATAATTTTATTTATGTGCCTGATTACGAGAAGGGTTCCAAGATCACCATAGTTTTGTTGAATTAAAAGGTTAGGAAGGTTTGTAGTGTGAAAATATTTTGAAAATGAGATCTAATTTGGGTATATGTTGGACAATCTAAGAGAAATTGATTTTCATATTCAACCCTCTTAGTGTCATAAAGGTGAAATAATCTTCCATCCCACGACATTTTAGGAATTGATCAAAACCCAGTTTCACTATGGAGCTCATGGGAATTTGTTCTTATTTTAGAAATATTTATTTTTTGTTTACACTTCTCAAAACAAAGAGACATTTTTTATTTTCTATATTAGGGTTGATTACCTCCTTATAATATCTTGATTTTATTTCGCCCTCTAAATGTTTATGATAGCTCCACAATTTCTCCTTAAATTTTGATTTAATAATATTTTTAATATTATCCTTATTTTTCAAAATGATCTCTTCCTCTATTCCCCAATGGTTTAGCCAAGACTAGGAATCTTTATTCCATCCCTGCTTTAGCTAAAGGTGGTTTTGGATGGAATTTGAAGAAATTTTTGGAAGCCTCTTGTCTTCCATGTTGTTTAACTTGTTCTTGGTCATAGATGTGGGCTCAATGGCGAAAATGCTTGCTTCTATGAGGAGGATAGGATAGGGTGTATTCTCTTTAATTTTGGGATTATAGGTTATAAAATTCTTTTGGGTCTTCTCTATCGTTATCCATGGATCTACGAGAGTTTTGAGGAGTTTTTTATTATTCCATATCCAAATATCCATTGATTTACAATTATTTCAATCCCATAATAATCTTTCCATCCTCCATTTTTCCCTTTTTCAATGTTATAATTCCATTTGATCTTGGCGTGAATATCGATTCTGAGATATTTGTAATAAGTCACTTCCTCCAATTTGTTGTTGTCATATAGGAAAGTATCGTAGGTGATCTTATTGTATTTAATTATCATGACTTATTTTTTTGTTAATATTAACATTGATACCCATATTGGAGCATAAATTCTTGAGGATTATTAGATACTTTCCAATATCATGGGGAATCCTTGCCATAAGAAAAATATCATCAACGTAGAAAAGAAGAAAGATGACTATACCAGTGAGAGTTGGCACAACATAACCCACTTCTTCCAAACGATCTTCTAACTTGTTAATGTATATTCCAAAAAGGGTAGGGGACAAGTGAACACCTTTCTTGACTCCAATATTGTAGCTAATTTATTTTGACCATCTCTCAGTGTCCCTAAACTTGGAAATAACATTCTCATACAATCTTATTGCGACATCCCTTAACCATAATATTTTTTTATCTCTTCCAACCTATCCCAAAGGTTTTCTTTGAGTACTATGTAGAAATATTTTCTAAAGTCAACGAAACAACACAACAGATTGGTTTTATTATTGCGACACTCCTCTACAATGATTGTAAGGGTAACAATATGTTCCATAGTTGAATGATATCTCATAATCATGACCTAGCCTTTAACTCTTTTTCTGTGACTTTCTAGCCATAGGATAATCTTGCTTTTTTCCAAAATAATTATCTATAGATTGGATTAAATAGGGATAATCATAATGGTCCTATGATTAGAGGGATTGTTTTTCTCCACTTTTAAAAATAGGTACAATGAGGCCTTATGTCCAAGATTTAGGAAAATCCTACCTAACTGCTAAATTGAAGAGATTTTGTATGTGAGGGATGAGGATAGGCCCTCTGATTTTAATTTTTTTAGCTTGGTATCCTTCAATGTGCTTATCTTTCCCATTTGTGAGTCGCTTAACACTGAACTCTATGTATTCCATAGAAAAATTCATCCTATGTAGGAACAATTGGAATGGTGTCCACAACGTTAGGAAATTGGTAAACACATTTAAGGTTTGGATTCCAATCCTTCAAGGGAATCTGATTATTTTCTTTCGTACTATGAATTATAATTTTCCTCCAAAACTTCTTAGGATAAATCTTATATAGGTGTCAAATTTTATCTTGATTTCTATTTATATAGTACCTTTCTTCCATTTAATTCATGATTTGTATTTATTTATCTTATCAAGTTTCAAGGACTCATTAGAAGACTTCCCAATGGTTTTCCTAGCAATTGTACATTTTGTATCATACCAAGGGTTGGTTGGTCTATTATTCTTTTTACGAGACACCTCAAAATATAACTTGTTAATGGAAGTGGAAAGGGTTGTAAAATTATGATAGAGGTCTTCTGTGTTATCCTTATAAGTTAGGATATTTAATTCAATATTTAAATCCTTTAAGAAAATATCAACTTTACTTTTGTCAAAAAGCATGTTCCTTTGATTATTAAATTTTCTTCAATAAACATTTTGTACTTGGTAAAATTTAGACTTAGGGTTAAAGGTCTATGATTAAAGTGACATCCTTGATTATTTAAAATATAAAAAGTTATTATTTGGTTGGATGATGGAGATTTATGTTTCACTTATATCCATAACTAAAAAAACATATTATGAAGTCATATTATAATAAAAATATATATTGTTTGATTTTTTTTAATGATTAATAAATAACTTTATTATTTATTATATATAATATTTATTTTATATAAATAGTATATATAATAATATTTATTTTAAGGTTACATGTTTAAATCCAAAGGGGGTAGGGTATGTATACCTTCGTAGACTTGTATACTTTCGTAGATTTTACCAGTAAAATTGTTGGGAAGAGGAGGTCTGGTACACTAATTTGGTGTCTCACTTGGCCGTGACCTTAAAAATAAATTATTATATATACAACTTTAGTGGGCCTAATGGTTAAGAACATGTGCTTCCTCCTAAGAGATCACAAGTTCAAATACAAAGGGGGGTAGAGTATGTATACCTCTATAAACTTTAACTAGGATACCACCCTAGACTTTATGAATGTTAATAACAAGGTTCCTTGAAACTAAGACACACTTTAAATATTTAGACTTAGGTAAGAAAAGGGTTGTGATATTAGCTTTACAAATGAGTTATAAATGGCAAAATTTGATCCTTCCAAGAATATTTCAAGTATAAGATCATTTGTCTTTGGATTGGGATGAGGCAATGATAACTCGAATCAAAAGTAACTAAGTCGATTGTAGGAAGTAAAATATTTCAAAATCTAAGAAAGATTTATAAGTTCGGTTGTTATTCCAATAACACTATACAAAACAGGTTTTAGGGAATTAAATTCTACAAGTGCATAGTAGAAGAAACACGGACAAAGCTTTCGTAATTTCCTTGGGTTCGCCAATAGATTCACAGAATTGTGAAGAAAAACGACATGAACTAAAATGAAAGATCAACGTAACCAAGCCATTTATTATAGTTTTACTCAAATCTGTTTGCATGTTAACCAGATTTGAATGGAAGGAAACAACGTATAACTTAATGAAAGTGTAGAAACCAGAATAATGAATACACCCAAAACATATAGGTTGTGAATTTGTTTTAGCTGCATAAATGGAATCAACCTCATGATTTCCAAGCACCACTGTATGTCCATTACAAATACTTTGTAAGTAGATGGGGATCCAAATGGGCAAAATGATTGTGCTTTGAGTAAGCTTTGAACCAAAGTGACTAATAGGTAAAGAAAATGGAGCGGCAATGTGAAACTTGGACTCATTACTGACTCACAAAGAGAACGAAAAGTGAGGAGGTTAGATCCTTACCTCAAAATTGCAAAGTTGACTAACCACAAGATGCAAGAAGCCACTTAGTTTGAATTGGAGGCCACCAAATTCAGTGTTGTTGCCCTAAGGACTAAGTATCCTCTAAAAGTAGTTAGAGTGCATCCACCAACGCCCAAAACCAAATTATTTCTTAGAGTTTAGCATCTTTCCAAAAGGAAGAGAAAATGAACCACAAAACCCTAAGTATATTTTACTTGGAAGCTTTCAAACTAGAATAGCTAAGTGCTCTAGATTAGTTAATAAAAAACAATTACACATATGTATACTGCATATTTACATATATGTATATGACAACATCTTAAATATTACTTCCTTCATATTAAATGATAATAAAATAATTACACCTTAAGAAATTTGATTTCTGTAGATGCTTGATGGATCGAGATTTAAGATAGATCTAAGCTCCTTGAGAAATCATAGTTTAAAATAGATCTAAGATGGTGATAATATCATCAATTGAGATAATACTCTCTTAAAATCTAAGGGTTGAAATAGTTCATGGTGTATTCAATAACATCCATTACTATGCTATGCAATTTGTTTTCCATCCAAACAAAGGATCCCATGGAAATCAACATTATGACGAAGGGTATTTTGTACTTTCAATACAGAGGTATTCAAAGGTGTTGGAAATATTAATTACAAGTCATGAGATTTAGGCTCACACAGACTTTGTTTGTCACGAAAAGCAGAGACGTTAGTTTGTTAAACACAACAAGGAGTGTTAGCAGGAGCTTATTTAATGAGCCAATCTTTATCTTTCTCAAGCTCTGCTATGCAGATAAGAGTCAATCGAAGTTATTGTCGTCTTAATTGTTTGAGACAGTTTTACTTCTACATGAAGTCTCAATCTTCATCTATATATGTCTAAGTCTGTAGGTAGTCGATATGTAGATATATAGAGTGTTAGTCGATAGTTATAAGAAATAGTAGCTGTGTAAGGAGTCGAAGAAGTCTAAGAACATAAGCTCTATGTTTTGTAAGTTTGCAGAAGTTGTCGAAGATGAAGTTCGACATAGTTTTATAGTTTGTAACCACACACAACGGCCAAGTTGGCAATATATTTAAATATCTGTGTGTTGATGTATTTATGAGTTTTTTTGTGTTTGAACACCTTGAAAATGTAACAAACCGCCTTGTTATGACAACCATTCTAGTAACAGGTGATAATTTTTTTTTTTGTGCTTAAGGTGTGTGCGCGCATGTAGAAGTAGCAACAAACTGAACCGTACGATGCCACTCGACAAACGACAAGACTCAACCACGAATTTCAGCACAAGAAGACTGAAGGCCTCAACGAGAAACTGCAACAAATACGACCATCGACAGAGGTGCACGACGCAGACATTTAGCGACAAGGTAAAACTGACCACCCGCCCATCCTACCCTGCAAGGTTAGGACCTCCAAGACACATAATCAACGCTCAAGCCCAGGTTCCCATCGATTTTAACCATTTAAGGTCTCAGGGCTGGCCACTGTTCTGAGGAACATGGAGGTGTCTACATACCACCCGACACAACAGACCAAGCAACCAACTGATCAAAATCAACTCAACATAAATAAGAAGGACAAATGCGCCCCTTTCGGAAGGCGCGTAACAATAATAAGGATACAAGTTTAATATAACCATATTCGCCATTTCAACCAGTACCATGAAGTAAATAATAAAAAGCCTATGCAATATTACAACAATTATTAGTGATATGAGAGTAACGTGTAGAAATTTAATTTACATAATTCACTAGTAAATCCAATAGCATAAATCACATTAATACAAATGAAATTAACATCATTAACTAACCAACATCCTATACATGCAGGGTTAGGTCCTCCAAGTCACATAAGCATCACTAGTAATCTAGGATTCTTTCGATTAATGTTGACTATTTAAGGTCTCATAACTGTGAACCGTTCTAAGGACTTGAATATGTATACCTTCCAACCATGCTCATTCTAACTATTCAAGATCTATTACATTTCTTCAGGTCAATCCATGTACAATATAGTTACTTATAAAAAATTATATAACATATCATTAACTTTCAATTAAATGTAGATTCTTTATGCAAGGAATTATTAGGTACATTAACTTGTCTATCAGCATAATACTAGAAGCAAGGACAATTCATAAGAAATTTGTGCATAAAATAATCTATTCATTTCCAACTTTAATACAACATTTCAATCCATGGAAGTACCTTATTAATTCAAATCCATGTACAATATAGTTACTTATAAAAATTATATAACATATCATTAACTTTCAATTAAATGTAGATTCTTTATGCAAGGAATTATTAGGTACATTAACTTGTCTATCAGCATAATACTAGAAGCAAGGACAATTCATAAGATATTTGTGCATAAAATAATCTATTCATTTCCAACTTTAATACAACATTTCAATCCATGCAAGTACCTTGTTAATTCAAGGTCATATAGATAAGTAACTTGAATATCACTTGTAAGCATAAAGGATGTATACAAGTTAAAATAATCCCTTAACATTTTCCTTAACTATGGGTAATGTCTATGATCGATTAAGCAGTCAATATAATTACCTGTCGTATTAGTCTTGCAATCCAAAGAATGGATAACAATAACATTTCATCGATACCCAACCATAATCAATCTCCTGGTTACGGTTATCTTAAATGAATATTCAAAGGCGATAGGTCGTTGAGGGATATTTCCATTATATATATATTTAGTTAAGGATATTTCTATACTTGCGATTCTGGTATAATTTAAAATCGTAGATTGTTCTATAGTCACTAAGGAGAAGGAAAAAAAAAAACAGTCCCCTAAGGACTTCGGTTGGTTATCGTAACTTGCCCCTTCTAATTTTTAATTTCAGATGCAATTGAAATTGTCTGTGCTCAGCAAAAAGCTGAAGACTTGCAGGCCTGTTACGCCAGGTGTGCAGCCTATGAATGTATTACACCAGTCGCTTTCTTTTTCTTTTTGGTAGGCTGTCCAGATTCCATTTTTGTTTTCAACCTGATAACGCTCAGACCTAATTAATTACTTTATCATATCTAGCTGTAAAAGCCGTGAATGGGGGTCATTCCCGGCGAGGTGAGGATGTACACACAGGATTCATGAGTCGACTTCAATGCTCAGTTAATTTCATAACATTACATTAGATTACATTTAAATTTTATTCGCAAAAGTCGCACTTCCTAAAATCAATGATCCTTTAGCTCAGGTGAAATCAAATTGGTCGATAACACCAACTTCCGTAAATTAGGTTTACATCGATATAAGTTTATTTACATAAATGAAGGTGTACGCATAAATGAAAGGGATAAGGCAAATACGTCGTGGAACGATTCTTTTCCTAACCTCCATAAAATGAAATAAAATTTCCAGCCACCGACAAGGTTAAGGAAGGATCCCATCGTTCGCATTACCCAACAATTTCTCCAGAAAATCATCGAAGTAAAAGGGCACGCTACAGGTTTCTTAAGGAGAAAGCCACGTCACCACATGCAGAATTGTTGTTACCGTATCAGCCACAAATTCGTTGGGCGAAGGGCAGAAGGTTTTAAGGTGCAGCGGCAGGGAAACCAAATCTCCATGTGCAGAGACTACCCACAACTTGCAGAGCGTTTACCTCAGTGAAGCGCGCAGGCAACCAACAAATCACAGAGATATTTAAACAAAACACACAGGGAAAGCCAACAGCACACGGAGAACGCACATCAATCTCAGAAAAAAAAAATGACAAGGGAAATGCCGAGACACTGACGCACGCAGACGAATTGCAGAGGCAAAAAGGAAACGCAGCAGAACGCAGAGAAAAACACGCACGCTGTTGTACAAGCGCAGTAAGATGAAACGCAGAAACATTTGCCCACCCTGAGAGATCAATCACTCACTGTAACAGATTCCCACACAGGCGGAGGACGAAAAGCCCCAACGAATGGCCAGAAGCTACAACTTGAGGACAGTTCCTCACCCAACGAATAACAAAATAAAAGTTTTCCTTAAAAAGAAACGAATAACAGTGACTCAACGGAATGTCCCCAACGTAGTGCCCTCATTTCAATACATTCGCCCACCGTTAAAATCAGAGACTGAAATCCAGCAAGTGCTGGGGTTTAACAACAATCGCAGAAAGAGAGTGCAGACAAACATCGGAAGGCGCAGAGGCACAAACAACCTAAAGCCGAGTGAACCATTAGCAAAAGATGAATCAGACAAGGACAGGCTCGATGGAGAGTACCAACAAGGTGTAGGTCTGGAAGTGTAACCCCTCATAAAATAGATCGATCTTTCAAGGATTGAAGCCATTAACAGGGATAAATCGAAATTTCTGCAGGCGTCGGATAAAATTACATTTCAATCATCGAAAGAACTGAAAATACAACAATGTTATAACAATTTTAACTCCAGATTACTTTTCCACTACTAAGTAAATCTACATCATGAATCCCAGTGGAAATCTATTCTACCAAAACAAAATCATACCGTTGCCTTTCGCTTGCCTCGGACGATGTCCCGCGCTCCGTGCCGCGTCCCGTGCTCCTTGTCACTTCGGCTCGCCGACCACTGAAGGCTCACCGGTACCTCCCAGCCAAACGCTAGGGGTACTCTTCTTCCCCCTTAGCCCCCCGAGCCGCAAAGGGGCCACACAAGAACTAGAGATAGACTAGCGTCTTAGCTCGCCTCCAGGGCTGAGCTACCACTCCAACACCGCTGAGATAAACCCAACTCCTCACAAGAAATCCGTCAAACCACAATTCGGCAGCGTAATGTTACGCTCACCATTCATCCCCCTTTTCCTTCCTTTCCCTTTCTTTTATAGAAAAATGAGACCCACCTACCTTCCTAATTATTAATTAATTAATTTTTAATGACAAATATCTAAACAATCTTCGCCGTCCAAGTGTCACTCATCCCTAGGGTTCTCCAATAATTAAATTCTTTTTAATAATTAAAAGACTAAATTCCCTCACTCCCCCAAAATCGCTCCTTAAATTTCTCCTAGGGTTCCTAGATCACCTCTCATGCTTTTAATCACTTTCCTAAATGAAGTTTCTGAAATTTAGT
>SNQJ01S0021272.1:25197-49165 GCA_010110895.2 Picea sitchensis | reverse complement strand
GACTCCAAGTAAGAGTGTAAAGAAACAAGTTCCCTAGGAAGCTTGGAGTGGTAAGAATATAAGTGTATCCCATTTGAGGATTTTTGGGTGTGTAGCTTATGCACATGTACCTGAAGAGATGAGGAGAAAGTTGGATGACATAAGTGAGAAATGTTTCTTTGTTGGATACAGTGAGAATTCTAAGGCATATATATTCTATAATCATGTCACTAAGAAATATGTTATCAATAGAGATGTTGAGTTAAAAGAAGAAGAGTCTTGGGATGGTAGCATTGACAAAATTGTTTTAGGGGGAGCTGAAATATCTCATGAAGATGATGATGGAGATGAGAAGGTCATATAGGGTGGACAATTGAATCCATAGTCACATACACCTGAGACAATAAATCCTATAAGACAATCACCACGAGTCAGTCCATCACAACTAAGAACGACCAAAACATATGAGCGTGGTGAGCCATTAGGTCATGGTGGACAAAAAACATGATCAAAGATAAGTGATAAATCGAATCCTACTTTAGCTTCATTAAGAAACATAATTAGAGGTCATAAGACTAGAAGTTTAAAAGGATTATATGAGCACAATGATGAAGTAGATCAAGTTTCAAAATTTTCATGATGTTGTTAAGAAAGAAGTTTGGGTAGAAGCCATGGATGAAGAAATTGATGCCATAGAAAAGAAATAATACTTGGGAACTTGTATATTTACCTGAATATAAAAATTGTATTGGTCTTAAATAGATTTACAAGACTAAGTTAAATGTTGAAGGTGAAGTTGAGAAGCACAGGGAAAGGCTTGTAGCTCAGGGGTTCAGTCAACAACCCGATATTGATTATAATGAAACTTTTGCACCTATATCTAGGCTTGATATAGTAAGAATGGTGTTAGCCATTGCTTCTCACAATAAATGATGCATGTACCAGATGGATGTAAAATATTCATTTTTAAATGGTTTTCTATAATAAGAGGTTTATGTGAAACAATCTCCATGATACATGATTGATGGAAAAGAAGGTAAGGTCTACAGTTTAAACAAAGCGTTGTATGCATTGAAACAAACACCCAGAGTATGGTACAATAGAATTGATGAACACTTGAATAGTGAAGGATTCAACATGAGTCCAAGTGAGCCAACTTTGTATACAAAGGTAAATCAAGAAGGTAAACTCTTGATTGTATGCTTGTACGTTGATGATTTGATTTTCACTAGAAATCTTTCAGTAGATGAGTTTAAGACAACCATGAAAATTGAGTTTGAAATGACTGATTTATGAATGGTGAAGTATTTTCTAGGCATTGAAGTAAATCAATCTGAAGATGGTATTTTTATTTGTAAAAATAAGTATGCAAAGGACATATTGAAAAGGTTTAGGATGGTGAAGTGTAAACCAACTATAACACCAATTGCAACTGGCACAAAACTCAGTAAGAATGATGAGGGGTCATGTGTTTTTCCGACTCTATATAAAAGACTAGTTGGAAGTATTATGTATTTGACAACAACAAGATCTAATATTATGTTTGTTGTAAGTTTGATTTCTAGATTTATGGAGACTCTGAAGAGCATCCATTGCCAAGATGGAAAAAATTTCCTAAGATATATTGTCGGAACAACAAATTATGGTGTTCTATAAGCATTAGATTCATATTTTAAGTTGATTGGATATACTCATAGTGATTTTGCAGGTAGTATAGATGATAGGAAGAGAACATCAGGATATGTGTTCATCTTTGGATCAAGAGCAGTAACTTGGGCTTGAAAGAAGCAACCCATTATGACTTTATCATCTAGTGAGGCAAAGTATGTTGCAGCAATAGAAACTGCATGTCAGACTGTGTGGATGAGAAGGATTGTGACTCAGTTGTTGCATGAACAACAACAACCAAATCATAGTTTTTGTGACAATAAATCAACCATTTCTCTATCACGCAATCGTGTTTTCCAGAAGAAAACTAAGCATATTGATACACACTATCATTTTATTCGAGAGCTCATAAACAATGATGGAAGTTTTGTAGAGTTTTGAAAATCTGAAGATCAGTTTGAAGACATGTTTACAAAGCCCTTAGCAGAGGGATTATTTGAAATTCACAGAAAGAACATTGGGTTTTGTGAACTGTAATATTGTAGAGTTTTTCTTTTGGGTGAAATGATTAAGGGAGAGAATGTCAGAAAATTAATTATTCCACCGCCAAAAAGACACTTATCTCAGCCGATCGAATTTTGAAGAGTTACCACCACTCATAAATTAATTGCCACCACTTTGACCGCATTATTTATTTAATGATCGAAGAATTATCACCGCCACACTGTTTCATTTGTGGGTGATCAAATTTCAAAGGGGCAATGAACCATTAATGTTATGGAAAATCCAAATTCAACTTACGTATAGCAAAAGGGAAAGCTAACCGACCAATCAAGAATGAATATATATACATCTACGTAATTTAGATTTTGAGAGGCACATGCACAAATATACCGAGAGAAAAATAGACAAAGAATTTTGAGAGTGTTAAAAGGGGATTTTATATTTTGTTTATGTTTGAATTTGAGTTTGTAAACTCATGATCATGTTCATATTTATTACAAAGTAATTTATTTTGATGTAGCATGCATACTCTCTTTACTCTTTGAAAAAGTTAAATCCTTATGTTGTGCAATGTTTTGTTGTAGAATGCTATTTAGATTTAGTGAAAAAGTACTGGGTGGATTTACTATTGTAGGGAAGGATTCTAATTCCCTTGTTTATGTTATAACTATGTTTTGTTGTAAAGCCATTTTACTCTCTATTGAAATAGGTGTCGAAAATATTGTTGTAGAACATATTATAAATCTTTGTGTATGATGCATGAGTGATTCACTCAAGTTTTTTTTTCCGTAATAGCTTTTTATTATTTGGTGAAACACGTGCTGAAACATGTTGTTGAAACACATGGTTGTAGCTTATAGGTGTTGTTACATAGTGCTGAAACTCGTGTAGTAGATGTTCATTGTTTTTTTGAAGCACTCCCCTATATCCTTCATCTTACAAAGAAAATACTGAAAGCCATCCATATTTTTAGCATTGAAAGGTCTTCAGTGTTGGAGAGTTATTCACAATTTTTAGGTAATAACTTGATTTCCTTGACGATAGACTTCAAGTTTGCAATTTTCTGCACCAAGGTTTCATCTTTAATATTACTTTCAATGGTATAAACAAAATGTCATGAATGTTCAAAAGCTAATTAATTTCTAATGGGCAACATAAAATTAAAATCTAATTAATTTCTAGTGAGCAACATAAAATAAGCTAAAACCCTAATGGTGTTATATTTCAATCTTTTAACTGCCTACCACCTTAATTAGCTGTACTCTCCATCGTAGATTCTGTAGCTTTTGGTGGATATGAATTCTCCTTTGATATGCATTTACAGTCAACATTATCATATTCAATGAGAAGATACATTTTCTCTGTGGAATAGACAAAATTCAAGAAGACCGACACCTCTGCATGTGACTCCCACCCATAGTAATCCTGTTCCACAACAACCCTCGTTCGATGCCTCAAACCCTATAACAAATCCATCACAGAAAACACATTAAAACAATTGGATGAATGTGTTTTCTTTACAACTCAGGCATGGTCACTTTTCTCAATGTGGAGGTCATCACAACGTATATAATACGGGCATTGAACTTATTTATTGTATCAACATTTTCTGTGGAGTAATACCTTCTCTTATAAAACAAAATGAAGTGCCCATGGCAGGTAGGCCTTTCATTTCAATCATGATGCATTTTGACAGTTCTAGAGCACTTGCATTGATGTAGAGCTGTGAGCCAACAAAATTGAATAGCCAAACAGAAATAGTGTACCTGAAACAGAGGTATCCGTGCGTCTGGTCCCTAATCTCTAAGTGAAGAAAATTATTGTCAATTCTGAAGGGTTCAAAAAGCACATCGTCGATCAATCGATTGAAGATGCTGAAGTAACCGTTCATCACTTATGAATAAATGTGGCGGGTTTAAAAGGCAAAATGTGTAGTTGAGAGCTTACATAATTTACTTAACAAGCCCTTTCTCCACAACTGTCGCCATACTTAAAGAATTAGATAGCGGCCGCCATTAAAATTTAACACCGACACATGACATCTCATCGCAAGCATTGGAACATCAACAGTGAACATGTGATTAATACATCTCTACTGTACATTTTTCAACCTCCGACTATGATATAATACATTTTGACTGGATATTGCTAGGTTGTTCGGTTATCCATCAATTCAGGAATTCTATTCATCAAGCTATACCCCAAAGTATAATAAGTATTTAGATATATTTGTGTAAATGCAAGATATCTCCAGCATCACATCATATGTGGATTTCACCCATAGGTTGATGGACAAGTTTGATAAGAAGGATCCTAAGATCCACTTCACAGAGTTGGGGAAGAAAGACACACCACATGCATATATCACAAATTTTCATAGGATGGCACTCATGGTGAATGTTTATGAGCAAAGGTTGGTGATTCTATTGAGGGATGGCTTAGTTGAACCCTTGAGAGGTTGGGTGAAGTATTTCAAACCAGTCACACTACAAGATGCTATAATGAGGAACTAGGATATGGTGGAAACAACACTCAAGAAGACACCAGTGAAACCCTTTATTCCAAAGAAGGGTCAGGTGAAGAAACTTCCCTAAAAGACATGGATAGGGAAGGAAAGGATCGATGATGAGACTCAAACATAAATGAGGAAGAGTAATCTTTGTAATAGTTGCAAAGAACCATGGTAGACGAGTCTGATGCATGGGGAAAGGTAAGGTTCATTATATTGAGGTGCTTTCTGATGAGGAGGATGATGGTGAGGATGAGACAACCACGTACAAGAAAATGGATAGAGAAGAGAAGAGCCACCACACCTTGAGATTTAAAAGAAGCTATTGTAGGAGGGACTCAAAAGAGTGACCATTGCCACACTTTAAGGGGTCCCCAACTATTATACATTTAGGGTCTAAGGCCTTTTGCAAGGAAAAAAAACTACAACATTGATAGATAGTGTGGCCACCCACAACTTCAGTGATGCAACACTTGTCACCAAGAGACACATTCCCACCGAGGAATTTGAGGGGTTCAATGTGCCAGTAGCAAAAAAGTACAACATGACTTGTACTCAGAGGATCATTGAGAAACTATACGTTGACCGAAGAATTTTATGTAGTGGACAATGGACTTGACGGACACCAATGAGATTTTAAGAGTCTAGTGGTTGTATTCACTTGGAGATTTCAAAATTAATTATTAGATCATGAGGATGGAGTTTATAGACACAAGGGTCAGCTAGTTATTTTGAGAGGCATGTCGACAGGAGCTCCCAGAATCATGTCAAACAAACACATGGAGTCCATCTTTAGAAATGGTGACATGGCATGTGTTGTAGAGTGTTTGATCACCACAAAGAAGCCATCCTAGGATCACCAACACTATCATGTGGACATACAGGGTCTTTTTGGGAAGAATGATAAGGTGTTTGGGCCACTACCAACAGGGAGACCACCTGACATTGGATTTGAGAATGTCATTGAGTTAGAGGAAGGGGAAAAGCCCATGATCACCACACCCTACAAGCATCTGAATAAGTTTAAGGATGAGTAGAGAAAGCCATACATGAGTTGTTGAAGATGGGACACATCAAGCCTAGCTCTAGCCCCTTCATTTCTTTAGTGGTACTAGTGAAGAAGAAGGATGGGACGATGAGGATATGCATCGAATATAGGGCACTAAACAAAAATACCATAAATAACCAGTACCTGATACCTAGGATCGATGAGTTGATAGATGAGCTACATGGGGTAGTGTACTTCTCAAAGATTTATCTTCGACCGAGGTACCATCAGATCAAGGTTTGAGAGGCGGACATCCACAAAACAACGCACCAACTACCTTCCAGTCATGTATGAACCATATCTTCAACAAGCAATTGAAGAAATTCTTACTGGTGTTCTTTAATGATCTATTGATCTACAATAGAACTTGGGAAGAGCATCTGAGGCATATTCATGATATTCTTAGCATCATGGAGGAGCAGTCAATGTTTTCCAAGGAGGAAAAGTGTGAGTTTGGGTTGAAAAAGATTATCTATCTAGGACATGTGATTGGAATTGAAGGGGTAAAGGTGCATGAGGAGAAGATCCAAATGATCTTAGATTGGCCCACACCTAGATCACTCACAGAGATGCAGGGGCTCTTAGGGATATGAAACTATTAAAGGTGCTTTGTGAAAGGATTTTTACAACTTGGTTCACCATTCATAGATGATTTTAGGGGCTAAATTTCACAAATGAAATAATTTTCCATGGTTTTTCCCAAAAAAAGATTCACTATTTTCCATTTTTTCTAAAAACAATTTGTCCAAATTCCATAAAATAAAATTATTTTACCTTTAAAATCTCCAAAATTTTATATAAAGTATATTAAATCCTTGGAAATTTGAATATATTTACAAAACTATCGCCAAACATTTTACATTTTCCATATTAAGGACTAGTAAGATTATCCCATGTTTCCACATTTTAATATAAATTTCCATCCTTAAAATCATCCCTGGTTTATATCTCACTAAGAAGGGGGCATTCATATGGTCATAGGAGGTGCAGGGAGCATATGAAAGGATGAATAAAGTGATGAGTACCTGCCTAATGTTAGCACTTCCAAACTTCTCACAACCATTTGTATTGGAGCGTGATACATTTGGCGAGGGGATAGGAGCACTGTTGATGCATAATCAACACCCCATATATTTTGAGAGCATGAATCATATTGAGATAAGGAATCTCTACCCCATTTATGATAAGGATATGCTGGCCATCATGCATGCGTTGGCCAAGTTTGGACAATACCTGATTGGAGGGATGTTTATGGTTAGGACTGACCACAACAACTTGAGGTATTTCTTGGAGCAGAGGGACTTGAATGAGAGACAATAGAAATGGGTAAGTAAGGTGCAGACATAGAAATTTGACATTGAGTAGGTGAAGGGAAAGAAAAATGTAATTCCAAGCACCATTTCTAGGAAACCTGCAACCTTCTCCATGAAAAACATCTCAATGGACTGGAAGTCATTCTTTTGGTGGAGTATTCCAAGAAAATATTCACCTGTGAGCTGATGGAGGGAATTATTTAGGATGACATGTACAGGGTAGTGGATGACATCATCTAATACAAGGATATGATGTATCTTGTCCCTGAGTCCACATGTAAGGATAATATTCTGAGGCCAGTTTATGATGCACCACTGGTAGGGAACTTGAGGTATTTGAAGACTTATAGGTAGGTGAGGGAGAGATTCTCATAGAAGGGCCTCAAGGAGGATGTACTACGGTATGTGAGGGAGTGCATGACTTGTCAACATGAGCTCACACATCTTGTAGGTTTTCATCAACCATTACCTATTCCAGAGCAGAAGTGGGAGAGTATTTACATGGACTTCATTACATGGTTGTTGAAAGTACAAGGAAGAAACTGTATCTATGTGGTGGTGGATAGGTTGTCCAAGTATGCACACTTATTTTCCATTCCTTCAAAGTATAATGCATCTCAAGTGGTAGACATATTCTTTAGGGAGGTGTTCAAACTACATGGTCTTTTGAGATACATAGTGAGTGATCGATACAACAAGTTTCTCAACACATTATGACAAGAGATATTCAGGATATCAGGGATAGAGTTGATGCCCAGTACTAGTTATCATCCTCAGATAGATGGGAAAACAAAGATAGTAAATAAGTGGGTTGATGGTTACCTGCAAAACTATGTGTCGGGATAGAAAAGCGCATGGATTAAGTGGTTTCATCTCACATAGAACTTCTATAGTACCAATTATCACATGTCCATCGAGATGAGTCCATTTAATCCATTATATGGTTATGATGCTCCATCATTTGTGGATTTGGCATTCAGAGAGAGATTGCCCCCCAAGGCAAAATATTGGTTGCAAGAGAGACAAAACATCGTGACAGTCATGAAGGAGAAATTACAGGTCGCCCAGAATCAATGAAATATGTATGCATACAAGCACATGTTGGAGTGTAACTTTGAGTTCGGGGATTTTGTCTTTCTAAGATTGCATCCATAATAAAGTCCTCACTAAAGAAGAGTGGCGTAAATATGATGAAGCCTCAGTTCTATGGACCATTCAGGGTGATCAGGAGAGTCAGAGAGGTGGAATATGAGTTGGATTTTCTAGAGGGTAAGAGGATCCATAATGTCTTTCATGTATCGTTCCTTAAGAAGGAATTGAGACAACAGGTCACTACTTGAGCAGATGTTCCTCCATTGGATGAGGAAGGGAGTTGGTTCTGACCCTCGAGAGGATCATTGATGTCATAGAGATGAGGTTGAGGATTAAAGTGATTTGAGAGTACTTGGTTATATGGAGAGGTTTTCCCATAGATGATGCCACTTGGGAGAGAGAGAAGATCTTACAACATCCCGATTTGGAGTTGTTTGGGAACAAGCAATCTTGGGAAGGGAGGACTGCACATGTTCCCTTCCTTTTGTAACAAGTGGAATGAGACATCACACTACAATCTTAATCATCCCATGGGTTTTCTATGGGTTACTCTAAAAAAATCTACCATATTCATGGTTTCTCTTTAACTTACTCTTAACCTTACATTTTCAAGGGTTTTCATTAATGTACCCTAAACCATTTCAATGCTCAAGTGGTTTCATATGTCCAGTAACAATCACACTAGGTGGTTTGTAGTTGACCATAAACTTTTCATACAAGTGGTTTCCACTACTCATGAACCTCCATGATGGGGAAACTCATTTACACTACACACATTGATGTGGACTTTCTTTACTATGATTTTCATCCTCAAACTTTCTACTTCTTCTTATTTTGTAACTACAACTAATGGATCATTTTTGTCCATATAGAAATAAATCCATCTACCGAGATACATGCGTGCTATCTGTTGTACTCACTAGTTCTCTAGGAATCCTTTTCAGCCACATGGTTCATCAACACATTAAACTCTCCTTTAATCATAACTTGGTCCCAACCAACTCACACTTTGAGATTAATCTAGCTCACATTTGCCCCTTAATCAAATATTCAACTTCTCTGACTCACCATTAGGCTTAGATACGAGAACATCTACCACCTTTGTACCTACCTAGTGGTTGATTCCACAACTTGATGCCATATCCTCTCTATGCATAAGAGGGATACATATTCTATTATTACATGTGCTACATCATTAATACACATAGGATTGACTCAACAAGGCTTACTAAACATCTTGGGAATACAACTTACCTAATATAAAGGGATATAGAGACACCGATTGCATACAATTTTTGTGGTATAAGAACATAAGACGACTAATCCAAATGAGAGTTACGGCTCTGAGAATTTGTTTAGGACCAAAAACTTATGGGGTATTGGGTATAGCCRATCATGCACCCCCTACAACATTTATCATTACAACATGTTATGGCAAGTAAAACAAGCATTATTTACTAAATTCCCAAATTATAAGCYCATTCCATATGCCCAATAATCTCATTACATATCATAATTATACATTTCACCATTTACATTTCATTTGACATGAARACTTAATTACATTATAAATGACTTGACTTTATTATCACCCATRTGACCATGTCTTCAAGAATCACCAATTTTTCCATGACCCATGTAAAGAAAAAACAAAACACTTGTTCCACTTAACATGTCATAGATCAACACATGCTCCCAAAGTCTCCACATATCACCTTAAAATCATGATACCCTATTTGTTCACAAAATGAAAGACCAAGAGCAACGAATTGTAAACTCATCTACAAAATTTTGAATACAAAAGGTGGAACACCTGCACAAACTTCTTTTCAATATAATATGAAAAGAGAAAAAACGATTTTCTTTGCAATTTTATTTCAACACGTTCTCTTAAACATATCTTTATCTTTTGAGTTTGCTTAGCTCCTTAT
The DNA here is from genome assembly GCA_010110895.2 of Picea sitchensis. Lineage (NCBI taxonomy): Eukaryota > Viridiplantae > Streptophyta > Pinopsida > Pinales > Pinaceae > Picea > Picea sitchensis. The sequence continues at coordinate 39,181 of SNQJ01S0021272.1, read as the reverse complement.
ATTAAGGCATTCCATGCTCGACTTATCCTTTAAATGAGTCCACAAATAACACGAGTCTTCGATTCCCTTTGAGGAGAAAACAACATCTACAGTATACAAGCCGCACCTTGATTCATCCATTAAGCACGATTTGGTTCTATTTCATTGAACGAAAAAACACAATTTCACAAGAATATCTTTGCCGCATAATAATTTTCTCATCAATTTCAACATAGTCTCCTAGAATAAGGTCGTTGGACACTGAATTATTTTCAAAATAGCTAGCTGGAATAACATGCTGGACATAATTTCGATCACTAATTTTATATGAATAACATGCCTAAACTTGGGCACCTATTTTCTTAGACATAACGTCACAAGCGCCCATCAACACCACTTGCAACTTCCACAAAGAAGCCAACAATTACAACAACCAAGGCAACCTATGCACACAAGTATACAACTATGACAACCTAGGCACACAAAACATCCAAGACGACTCAGGGCAAATAAAAAAACAAAGTACTCGTCATAACCAACTTTTATACCCAGAGAATTTGCAACTCGGCATAGATTGCCTTGATATAAACTACCAAATACACCCAAAAAAGACATCAATCGGTTCAAAGAGACCTGCTGAATTTAATCATCCACTCCACATTGCATTTGGTCGTCCGACCAATATCGACGCACCATGCCTCAAAAGATCAAAACATTATGATGAATCGAACCCTCGACCTCCGCGCAGATCTCCTGCCACCTTGTAAAATCTGCCCCCAAAAATGTCTTCTTCAAGTGATCATGCGGAGGGTTTGCAACTCGCACTGTTCTCGAACTTCTCATGCACTGAACCATCAATACACGCCCTCGTGAGGAACCATGCGACGGATTGCATCGACCCCACCCATTTCTGGTGGGCCAATCCTTCCACGAGGAAACCAACTACGACGACTCTCTTGATAGCTGTGGTTCATCACACATCAGATCTACACCGAATCACACAGTTCCATCACAAAAGGTTAGGATTGTCAGCCCTCCCATGATAGAGTTAGTCCAATGTCCAATCTTGCTATGATACCAAAGTGAAGTAGGAGTAAGGATTTTACTTCTAAAGTCTAGAGAAGTATACATACCTTACAATTCTCTCATATTTTTTCAGCATTGCTAAAAAGAAAAAAACAAAAAGAAAAAACAGATGGATAGTAGAAAATCACCCTTTAGATTTGAAGAACTTGTAACTTTTTAAGAGAAAATACATATTCTTAACCATTAGGCCTACTCAAACCCATTGCACATTCTAATTTCTAAATATTTAATATTAAAATATTTATACCAAAGGCTTACATCTATTGACAATGGACACATTTAACAATCTTTTAACCATAAATTTCAATCGTATGGTTATCAATTAAAAATGCTAGCATATTTTTAGTCCTCCTTCTAAATCAATGAACGATATCTCATGTTCATTACTTTACTATTTAATTAATATCAAAATTTTAAACTATAAACTATTGTATAACTTTAAATAAAAAACATTGATTTTATATATAACTTTAAAAATGATTATGTAAATAAAAATACATATTATCTAAATATATTGGATTTAAATTTTTAATCTCTTTCAAAATGAATTGAAAGTAAGTATATATGTATTTAATATTATCTAAATATATTGGATTTAAGTTTTTAGTCTCTTTCAAAATGAATTGAAAGTAAGTATATATATATTTTCATGGGTCATGTTGGAGACATTATATAAATATTTAAAAATTAATAATAATTTAATAAATAATCATTATATTGAAAAAGACTTATTATTAACTTTAATATATTTAATATATATGGTATGTTTAAGTAAAAAAAAAATACTTACAAATTATGATGTTAATCTCAACCAAAAATAAAAATACAAAAATATGACTCCAATATCATTTATATATTTATATTATGAGTTTAGTTATAAAAACAATATTATTATTATTATTATTTAATAATTAACAATTATATATATAATTAATATATATTTTTAATATTTATTAATACAGATTAATATTTATTTTTTACTTAAATACAAGTAAAAAAATTTAAAAAGATACTTTTAATTTGTATCACAAACACTAACTCATTGGATTAAGACATGTAACATGTGAAGTAAAACATATATTTATGTTACTAAATTAATATTTATATATATATCATTTAAGTGATATAGAAATGATTTTAAAAGAAAATAAATTTGATACCAACCTACTTACCTATATGATAAGTATATGATTGTTATTTATTTATTTATTTAAGGTTTATAAAAATCAAATTTTTAATTTAATATTTTATTATAATTTGTTATTAAATGGTTAAAAAATATAAAATATTTATGAATAGTAGTTTTATAAAATATTAGTCATTTATTTTCATTGAAGATGATAAAATTTATAATACTAATTGAGTTGTTAATAGTAGAGAGGTTACCTATCACTAGTTGTTATTTGTTAATGGAAAACTAGTTAGTGGTCCATACTGGAGTATATTTTTCTTACTTGTGAGGAAGACAAGCTCTTATTAATCAAAAGTAGTTTTAGGTCTTATTTTAAGATCAAAAGACCGTTCCAACCTAGATAGAATTTGCAAAACCAAATAGCATTAAGACAACCAATATCCTTTGGGTTCCTTCTTAAAGTTACATCAAGTGGGATCATATTCTTTTTAGTAACATTTAACCTTCATCCTATACATGAAACCTAGTACTACCAATTACAATTTAAGTTTTTATTCAAAAAAATCCATCCACTCCTTCCACATGTCTTTTAACAACCACTTGTTCAAACTTAAATTCTAATTATCACATTTTTTTTTTTAATACCAACTATATTAAAATAATAAACATTTAATATACTATAAACTAAAACTAAGGTATAAATATATTAACTACCAAAGACTAAATAATATGAAAGGTGGTCTATGATCACATGACATTGAATAGTTTATTGAATTATAAACATAAAGAATTTTACTAATTTTTATAAATTTAAATTCCAATTAGCATGAGATGTAAATGTATTTTCTTAATACTAAATTACAAAAAAATTTAAAATTTTTCTCTTTTTAAATTAAATTAAGATATTTCATTGGATTGAATTTTTATTAATAAAAGTACAAAAAAAATTAAATTTTTTATCTTTCTAAATTAAACTAAGATATTAAAATTTCCTCTTGTCTAACTTAAATAAGTAAAAAAATATAAAAACCTTTTTTAAAACTGAGTATTCCTTTATAATTCTGCAAACATACATATGTGGTTGACCTTATGTTAGGCATATATCAAACATATTAGAAAGTTTAACTTATTTTTTACTTTAATATTGCTGTTTTAAATATCTTTGTCTAATAGGTTAGTTATAAGGACAAAGTGTAAATGGCATTCAATAGTGCTCTAATGAAACAAAAAAATGAACGGTGGCCTTCTTTTAAAAAATATAAACTAATACGGTGTAGTTGGAAACATAATCCTTTCACGTTCTTTCAGCGTGTCATCAAATATAGATTAATGATATATGATTTATTTAGAATCAGATAACGGCTTCGAATCTACAGTTGTAAAATTTGTCTATTCTATAACGTGCGCGTTTCCATACACACAACCCTAACGCAATTAGTCAATCTAATGTTGCTTAGATTAATTTTTTTCCTTGGATTTTTCAAAGATTATTCATTATGCACTGCGCGTTCAAGGCCATTTTGAAAGAACCCAGGCTCTGCAGTCAAAGAAATAATATAAAGTCAATAATTAACTGGTAAAAAAAGGCCTCCAGGGTGGAAATTCCACCCTTGGGCCTTTGTCTAGGGCGGCAAGTACAAATGAGAATCTTTCTAGCAAGTATTAACTAATGCTCATAGCAGAAATTAGCCAGTGGAGTAATCCGCGGGAGCTTGTTCCGTCTCTATAAATAACTGAGAATGTAATACACAGCCAAGTTATTCTCTCATCCATTGTATTTAGTGATATCCCTACTGCTACTTTGATAGCAAATCTGATGCGATGGCAACTGAGGTAAATTCTTCTTCTCATACTAATGTAAACAGGTAGATTAGATCCATATATTGTCCTGTTTTATGAGATCGTAAGAGTGATTAATGATTAATTCAGTTCATTTTGCCATCAAGAAGCTCTCTGATTGGGGACGGTATCTGATAACGATGTAGACGGGCAGATTCCACTCATATGTTGTCTTGTTTAATTAGATCATACACTCGATTATTGATTCATTCAGTTCACTTTATAATGGCGTTGTACAGTAAAATCTTTGTTTGGGGATGTTATTAAGATGGGGAGGAGACAATACTGAGCCTACAAGTTTTGCAAAAGTATTGATAGATTTTGTGCTGGTATTTTGTTTTCTTAAGGTAAAGGCAGAGGTTGGTTCTATATTGTCAACAACAAGCTACCTTGATATGAATGGATCGGACATTTCAAGTATCAGTACTGATCCATTCCAAACCCTATTTGGAATAATAAACCACGACAATATATATGGGTGAGTAAAACCCTTTAAACCAGAAGGTATTGGCAATGTGGTTCAAGACAACATTATAATTTTCCCTTTGAATAATTTCGTTGTCATGACAATGTGTGTGCAGGTTGGATGATTTTGATGAGGCTTTGTTCACTCCATCAAAAGAAAGCTTGGCGTTTCCTTGCCTGGAGAGGTCAGGGCCAACAATTAAAATGGATTCAATCCTGTATTCAAAAGACCGATGGCGATTAGCAACTCATCAATGCAGCAACGAACCGTTATGTAGTTGGACTAGTCTACCAGAAGGTGATTTACAGCACTTTTCTCCAGAAGAAATTTTTTCTCCAGCTCCAGATCATGATACTTATAGCTTTTTCAAGAACGTACAAAACCCTAGCAGCATTGGTCGAGACCGAGAGCCTGCAAGTGCACAGTACAATATCACAGTTAAAGATAATGCCAGGCGTTCCAAAAGAAAATGTTCCCCCCGCTGCCCTGAGGAAGGCCAGGCAAGTCCTCTAGATGTGTCTTGCGCTTCCAAAAACTTGATAGCAGAGCGCAATCGAAGACTAAAAGTGAACGAGTTGCTCATGTCATTGCGGGCAGTAGTTCCCAATATCAGCAAGGTGATCCCTGCACTGTTGCTTAACAAATATTAATGTAATGCTAGTAATAACTGTAAAATATGTTTAAAATACTAAACCAGTATTTTACATATGCAGATGGACAAAGCGTCAATCATAGCCGATGCAATCGCTTACATTCAGAGCCTGCAAAATAAAATAAAGGAGAGGGAGGCCGATGTATCCGCTGATCAATCTAGCACACTCCAACATAGCAGAACTAGTACTGACCAGCTTATTTGCAGCAGCCGGATAGAGTCAGCAGAGGTGGGTAATTATGAGAAAAAACCTACAAAGTCCCAGGTACAGCAGGGCTTTAAGATACTGGAAGTAAGTACCCTTTATTTAGCTACCTTCTACAATTAGGTTTAATTAGTGACTTGTTTTTCGTAAATTGGAAAATGAAATAATACCAAACGTTTCTGCAATTTAGCTTGATGTCACCAAAGTGGAGGGGAAAACATTTTTGATACGAACGTCTTGCAAGAAAGAAAAGGGAATAATAATGCAGCTAACGAAGGCACTCGACTCCCTTGAGCTGGATATCATCAATGCTAGTCATATGACTTTAAAGGGATACATTCTCAGCACTTTTCTTGCAGAGGTACAAAGCTATGCATTGTCTTCATTATAAATAACCTTTAATGAATTATCCATAAATGGCATAGACGTTAGGGAAAAAGATGACATCAAGAATGAGATAATAATGGTTCTGGTATTGGGCGTTCCATACAGGTAGATGATTGGGAATTAATGGAGGAAAACCAGAGAAAGAAAAATATTGCGGAGGCTGCTTCAAACTGTGGTTTCCATGTAGCTTGAATAAGGAGCTATTCGTTTCATCCCTTCTATTGGCGAGTTGGATATAGCAGGGGGCATTGTAAGGTTATCTACATGAATTACATTGGATTATTATATCCGTGAGGAATTAACTCATATAAACTTATGGAATTGAAAAGTTAATAATTAAGTCAATAGACATTCTCCAATAAGGTGTAGGATTAAATATTATTTTAATGTCATTTCTGGCATTCAATGGAGAGAATAAAATGAATCCAGAATATTCTTTGTTGTGTCCATGGAATGCATCTCTGAGATGACATAAGTTTCATGCATTTACTAAGATAAGTTTAGTCATTAGTGAGTTCATTAAGGAATTAATTATGAAAATTACGATACTCCCACGTGTTACTGCAGGAATCTATCCGTTATATGTGTTTTATAAATTTAAAATGAAATGAAATTATTAAATAGCATTTGCTCATCTCCATTATGCATGTTTAATTGTTATGCAATTGTTTTTAACCCTGCCCTGCGATTTCAGTTTTCACATTTTTGCCACTGCCTATTACCATCTGCCGGAAACCCTTACACCTTGGAGCAGCGTTTACATATATCTATCCAGTCTTGAAATCTCCCTTTCATATATCTACCCATTGGAGCAGCGTTTACATATATCTATCCATTCTTGAAATCGCCCTTCCATATATCTACCCATCGCTACATTCGAAGTCTCATACTGTGGGATGACATTTGGCGGTGAGGGACGAGGGAAGTTTCATGTTATGTGATTAAACTAGGCAATGAGGGACGAGAGACGCTTGTTAGATTACAACACCTGTAAACTACAATCAAGTGTTTCAGCAATTGTTTCAACACGTGTTTTAGCTGATAATAAAAAACTATTACAACAAAAGCTTAAGTGAACTACTCCTGCGTCATACACAAAGATGGATACTATTTTCTACAACAACCTTTTCAAGAGGTGTTTCAGCAGAGAGTAAAATGACTATTACAGCAAAACAGAGTTATAGCAGAAACAAGGGAATTATAACAGCATAGTAAAAAAATCAGATTACAGTAGTAAAATAACTTCAATGAATCATTCCCAGCAACCTTAAATTCACCTAGTACTTCTGTACTAAAAACTCAATAACATTCTACAACAAACTACTGCAAAGTATAAGGATTTAAATGAAGTTTTTAAATAGTAAACAGAATATGCATCCTACAACAAAATAAATCACTTTGTAATAAATATGAACATTATTATGAGTTTACAAACTCATATTCAAACAGAAACAAAGTATAAAATCCCCTGTTAACACTCTCCAATTTCTATCTATATTTTTCAATTCATCCTCAAATCAGAATTACATAGATGTATATATATTGATACAATTAGTGTTGATTAGCTTGCCCCTTAGCTGTAGGTATGTCAAATTTAGTTTTTCCAGAACATTAATGGTTCATTGTCCCTTTGATATTTGATCAATTAAAAATGAAATGGTTTGGCAGTGAAATGATTATTCTTCTCACATTTTCCCCTTAATCATTTCACCCAAAAACAAAAGTATGCAATATTATAGTTCACAAACCCCAATGTTATTTCTGTGAATTTCAAATAATTCCTTTCCTAAGGGATTTGTAAACATATCTGCAAACTCMTATTAAGATTTGCAAAATTCTACATAAATTTCATCATTGTTTATCAACTCTTGAATAAAATGATATTTTATATCAATATGCTTAGTTTTCTTGTAGAAAACATGATTACGTRACAATGCAATGGTTGAGTTATTATCACAAAAAATATGAGTTGGTTCTTGTTGTTCATGCAACAACTCAGTSATAATCCTTCTCATCCACASAGTCTGACATTTGCTGCAACATTGTGACTTTATCACCTGCTGAGGCAAAGTATGTTGCAACAACATGCARCTGATGTTGCTGCAACATACTTTGCCTCAACAGATGATAAAGTCACAATGGACTGCTTCTTTGAAGCCCAAACTACATCCCCTSATCCAAAGCTAAACACATATCSTGATGTGATTTTTATGTCATCTACACTACCTACAAAATCACTATTAGTATATCCAATCAACTTAAATTCTGAATCTGATGTGTACAGAACACCATAATTGGTTTTTCCAGCAACATATCTTAGGATCATTTTTCGTGCTTGSCAATGGGTACTCTTCAGAGTCTCCATAAATCTAGAAATCAGACTTACAACAAGCATAATATGAGGTCTTGTTGCTGTCAAATACATAAGACTTCCAACAAGTCTTTTATACAGAGTCAGATCAACACATGACCCGTCATCATTCTTACTGAGTTTTGTGCCATTTGCAATTGGTGTTATAGTTGGTTTACAGTTCACCATCCCGAACCTTTTCAGTATGTCCTTTCGATACTTATTTTGACAAATAAAAATACCATCTTCAAATTGATTTACTTCAATTCCTAGAAAATACTTCATCATTCCTAAATTAGTCATTTCAAACTCAATTTTCATGGCTGTCTTAAACTCATATACTGAAAGATTTTCGTTGAAAATTAAATCATCAACATATAAGCATACAATCAAGAGTTTACCTTCCTGATTTACCTTTTGTATATAGATTTGGCTCACTCACACTCTTGTTGAATCCTTCACCTTTCAATTATTCATCAATTCTACTATACCATACTCTGGGTGCTTGGTTCAATCCATACAATGATTTCTTTAACCTATAGAACTTACCTTCTTTTCCGTCAATCTCGTATCCTATAGGATGTTTCACATAAACCTCTTCTTCGAGAAAACCATTTAAAAATGCAGATTTTACATCCATCTGGTACATAAACCATTTATTATGAGCAACAATGGCTAACACCATTCTTATTGTATCAAGCCTGGCTACAGGTGCAAAAGTTTCATTATAATCAATATCAAGTTCTTTCCTGAACCCCTGAGTTATAAGCCTTGCATTGTGGTTCTCAACTTCACCTACAACATTTAACTTAGTCTTGTAAATCCATTTAACACGTATACCATTTTTATCTTCAGAAAAATATACAAGTTCCCAAGTGTTATTCCATTCCATGGAATCAATTTCCTCATTCATAGCTTCTACCCAAACCTCTTTCTTAACAACATCATCAAAATTCACAAGATCATATGAAATTGATACAAAATTTGAAACTTTATCCACTTCATCATTTTTATCATACAATTCTCTTAAACTTCTAGTCTTCTGACCTCTAATTATGTTTTTCAATGAAGCTAAAGTAGGATTTGATTCATCACTTACCTCTGATCACGTTTGTTTTCCACCATGACTTGATGTCTCACCACTCTCATATGTTCTGGGCGTTCGTAGTTGTGATGGGTTGACTCCTAGTGATTGTCTTATAGGAGTTCTTGTTGCAAGTGTATGTGACTGTGGAATTAACTATCCACCCTGTACAACCTGCTCATCTACATCATCATCTTCATGGGATATTTCAACTCCCCCTGAAACAATTTTATCAAGGCTACCATCCCAAGCTTCTTCTTCCTTGAAATCAACATCTTTACTGATAACATACTTCTTCGTGATGGGATTATAGAGTCTATATGCCTTAGAATCCTCACTATATCCAATAAATACACATTTCTTACTTATGTTATCCAAATTTCTCCTCATCTCTTCAGGTGCATGTGCATAATCTACACACCCGAAAATTCTCAAATGGGATACATTGTTATTCTTACCACTTTAAGATTCTCGAGGAACTTTGTTTTTTTCACTCTTAGTTGGACTCCTGTTTAGAATATATACTGAAAAAACAACTAGATCGCCCCAATATTCGTTTGGAAGATGCTTCTCCTTGAACATACTTCAAGCCTTATTCATAATGGTTTGATTCTTCCTTTTAGCTACTCCATTCTACTGTGGAGTATAACGAGCAGTAAATTGTCTCTTGATTCCATGATATTGGCAAAAATCCATGAAATCAGTTAGCATATACTCACCTCCTTTGTCTAATCTCATTATTTTAATATATTTTCCACTCTCCTTTTCAACCATAGCTTTAAACCTCTTAAATATATCAAAAGCTTCAGACTTATGCTTCAACAAATAAACCCAAGTTCTTCGACTGAAATCATCAATAAAAGTCATAAAATAGACATTACCATTCAATGAATATGTTTTCATTGGTCCACACAAGTCTCTATGAACAAGTTCCAATGGAGCTTTATCCATGTACGAAACTCCATAAACAAATTTATCCCTGTGATTATTTGAAGGTATGCAACTCTCACATGAGTTTGTTGGTTGTTGAATATTGGGAAACCCCTTCACCATTTGCTTCTTCTACAACAAATATAGACCTCCAAAATGTAAATTTCCATATCTCAAATGCCATAACCATGAATCATCCAAACCTTTAGCTTTATAAGATTTCAAAGAGTTAGTTAGATCATTTCTCATAATAAGTGGAAACATTCTATTCTTTGTCATGTCTACTCTGGCAATCAACTTCTTACTTGGATACTTATCATAAATTGTACATACCTTGTTATTGAAGAACACTCAGTACATTTTCTGTATCAACTTTCCAACATTGAACATATTGCATTTCATACCAGGTACATAATAAACATCATCTATTTTTCTTCTTTCATCATTCTTTTTATAAACATGAATCACACCTTTACCATTAAATCTTACCTCACAGTCATTACCCAACTTTACCTTAGACTGAATATTGGTATCAAAACTGGAAAACAAATTTTTATTTCTAGTCATGTGATTGATACATCTGCTATCCAAAAACCAAACATCATTTGAACATTCTTGGGTGACATTACAAGTCAGAAACATAGGTTTCTGGTCATCCTCCGACTCTTTTGTCATGTGTGCAGACTTATTTCCAACATCTTCTTGCTTCTTCCAACACTTGTTAGCATAATGTAAAAATTTCTTACAATAATAACATTGTACCTTAGATTTATCATACCTCTGATTTCCTTGCTGCCAAGATTTGCTACTACTCCCCCTTAAACTAGGAGGATTCTGCTGAGTTTTCTCCTTAGATTTTGAATCATTTTTCCCGTCTCTTTGACCAACAAATCGATCTCCTCTTCCTCTGCTACTAGACCTTCCTCTTCCTCTAGTAACATGCATATGGGATTTGAAAGCATTCTCTAATGGATTATCATATCTAGACATCCTGGATTCATGCGAAATCAGAGAACCAATTAATTCATCAATATGCATAAGACTAATATCTTTAAATTCTTATATGGGTACAACTACAGATTCAAACTTCTTTGACAAAGATCCGAGAACATTCTCAATTACTCTCTTGTTTGAGAGGTCTTCACCATAATTACTTAGCTGATTCACAACATTCATTACTTGAGTCATGAAGCTATCAACTGACTCATTGTCCTTCATCTTCAGATTTTCAAAGTCTCTTCTTAGATTTTGAACCTTGACAGTCTTCACCTTGGATACAACTTGATAGCTAGTTTCAAGAGTGTCCGAAGCTTACTTTGAAAAAACTGAAGTTGACACCTTCGAAAATATGGTTTCAGTTAGGCCTTGCTGAATAAGACTAAGGGATTTGTTTTATTTATTTTTGTTCTCCTTCAACAAAATCCACTCAACATTTTTCAGAGCCATTTCTGTTGCTTGGTCATCAGGCTTTGTATAACCAATAATAACAAACTCCCAAAAATATTGAGAACGCAAAATTGTTCTCATTCTCATAAACCAAGAATCATAATTATTTCAGTGAAGACAAGAATCTATGGCTGAGCCAAATTACTGTTTGTAGCCATTTCAAATCAGATTCCAAATCACCATATTCAGTTACAATGAGGAACAAGAAATATTACCGGCTCTAATACCACAATGAAGGATGCATGGGAGTGCATCATAAAAAAATGAACAWTTACTGTGTAACAACACCTATAAGCTACAACCAAGTGTTTCAACAACTATTTCAGTAGGTGTTTCAATAAATAATAAAAATCTATTACAACAAAAACTTAAGTGAAACACTCCCCTRCATCCTTCACTTTTGGCACAATATTCACTAAAAGCATGTTTTGGGATAATCTTAAGAAAAAAAAAATCATATGATAAAAAAWTGATCCTTTTAAGGCAAGGGAGGATTTCACTCGGTCAGCACTAACACCTTTAAAACTGGAGCTATGGTCAATCTTGTAGCTGGTAGTGCAATTCCAAGTGTCCCTTTGGAAATAATTTTCATGCAATGTGCCCGACGACGAACTTCGTTTCCTGCAATTCGTAGCAGAAACCTTATAAAGGAATTGCTAATAATCCTCTTCCGACAAAATTCCATTATCATTTAGAGCCATGCACAATAATCACCACTCTTGTGTCGTTCGACTCTAGCACAACTTCCCGAACCCAACCTATTGACCATAACAAGGAAAATAACAACAATAAGGGTTGATATTATAGAGGCCATTTCTCCCTTACAGAAAAACACGGTCTATAGATTGAAGAAATAACCATGTACTCCATTCTTTTTAAAAAGATGAATGGTGTATACCCAACACCTCCATGTCTGTAAGGCTGGCCCTTCACACAGGAATTGACATGTGAAAATAAGAGGAGATGGTAGCGATGGTTTTATAGAATAGTTGGGCATCTCCATGCCTCCATAAGCATAAGCATCCAATGTAACTTTTCTTTTCACCATGGAAATCAATACTTCATTAAAGTGACTTGGCTATGCTTGAGATCAAACTAAGTAGCTACCACTATAACTCAATAATATATCTTCACCATTTGCATACAAAATTTTGAGACCCAAAAATATATCTTCACCAATTGCATACAAAATTTCAAAGGGATTAACCACTTGAACGGAAACCAATATCTAACCATTTTCTCCACACACATCAATTGACTTTGACTGTGCATCACAAATGTTGTTCCACATACATTGATGTTTTGGAGACCATTATTATTTAGCAATGTTATTTACATGAAACCTTACTTGTTCAACATATGATTAGATTGAGAAGAAATAACTCACCTTTGCAATCATGTGGTGTTATTTATTAGCAAAGTGGAAATAATAAAATATAGAAAAGAAAATTAGAGTGGAAAATTACAAACTATAACAGTAATAGGGACTTGTTGAGGAACCAAAATACCACAAATAATAATACCTTTATTGATCAAAGTAATGTTTTCTTGTGTTTTCAAGGGGGAACCTCCAATTAAGTAGCTTCGWTTACAATATTCTTATCAAGGCATCTCATTACCTTGCTTCTAATTCTTTATATAATTTCTATCTAGCCTTCTAGGAACTTGATAGTGAAGTGATTTTCTAGTAAGCATAACCTTTTAGTAAGTCTTTTTACAATTATTGTTTTCAYGYTATATCTATTACATGGGATTTATTTAATAGAGATAGAATGAATACTAAGCAACATCTCTATCTACTTAAAGKGGATAAGGTAAGACCTCAACAAATCCTCCCCCTCATAAAGAAAATTTGTTCTCAAGGCTGAGGAAATCATTGAATGATCTCTCTTTGGATGAATTTTTGAGTGGCTAGGAAGCTTCAATTTGTAATCTACTAGACCAACACATTTGAGGATTTTATAAGAGGAATGCAAATTGGGAAGAAGCTTCCAATGATGGTTGTCTTTGAGTTCTTGAAAATTTGTAGATGGAGGAACACTTGAAGGTCGAAATGGTGTTCAGAGCGATGTTGGTAAGTGTGCTACTTCATTGGTTTTATGTCATGATTGGATTATCCTAAGAGTGTTGAGGATGTCATCTTCATATGTGATGGTTTTGTCTACGTCCATAACCTTAGAGACTCTTGGTAGGTAGGATAGTACATATGGGGGATTCTTGGGCCCCAACAACTCCCCCTATATTTTTACAAAATTTAATGGGCCCCTATTAGAATCTTGATAATTATAATGAGCTACAGAATCAACCTTTTCAAATGGTTCCATACCTTGGCTTGCTTTAAGAGAAATTTAAGACATTCACTATAGTATGATATATTCATTACAAGAGTATATGTCAAAAATTAGAAACGAGCATAAAAATCTCAATT
>SNQJ01S0021272.1:2135-12684 GCA_010110895.2 Picea sitchensis | reverse complement strand
AACTATATTATTTTGTATGTTTTCATGTCAGCACATGTTGTTGTACTTCCAGGGCTGTTTTGGGCCCCTAAATGTTGTTCTTTTGACTCACCATAGTCAGACGATAGGTGGAGTCCGAGTCTGACGACATAATGTGTATTTATATGAAAGTCCTTTCCAACGGGTTATCCCACGCCTAAAATGGAGGTCGTGTGCAAAAGTTACGGCCCTAGGAAGTTGAGGTACCAAATTACACCAACTTACCCATAGGGCCCACGTGACATTTGGTGTTTCACCTTCTAGGGTTAGGTTTTTGGATGTATAAGGTTTTGGAATTCACGAGTAATATGAAAAAGGCCTCTGCAGCGTCATTGTAATCCATTCCTCTCAGATGGATGCGCATATCAGCCACATATCTTCTCAGAGATAGCTACCACCATTCAAGCAAGTTTCAATTCTACAGTTTTATAGTTTCATCCTATTCATTATTTAATAGAAGATATTGTTCATTGTATATTGTTTTATTGTTACTATCTGTGTGTTTACTGTATTCATTTTGTTAATCAGTTCATTCCACTCCAAAATCCAGATTAATGGTATCAGAGCGGTCTGCTCTTCATTTTTTTTCTTTTTGCATGTCCCGGACAAGGTCTGGGTACAAGAAGTTGGGACTCGAACCAATCGATTCATTACCATATCAGCCACATCGAGCCCAACAACAGCCCATGGGAGACAGAAAGAAAGATGATGGAGCAGGAGATCCTATTAAAATGTTTCTTGAGGAAGCCCTCGCATGACAAAGGAATGAAATGATAGACAAATTCATGCATATCCATCGACGGTTGCCCACGAGAGAAGCATATTCATCAAAAGACCATGCAACCCCCTACAAGGTAGAGGTAAATTTTGATATTCCATTATTTGAAGGACTGATAGATGCGAATTTTGTAGATAAATGGTTGAATCTGTTTGAAGGATATTTTTCGGTCCATAATTTTTCTGATAGGGAAGAGATCACTTTTTCACTCCTCAAGGTCATTCCCCATGTTAAAGACTGGTGGGATACTTACTCTGAGAAAAGGGCCATGGAGGAATCTACAATTTTTTTGGTGGCCCCTACATGGGATTTCTTCTGGGACACCCTTAAAGAACAATACTACCCTGTTGGAAGCTACGAGGACCAGTACACCAGATGGACCACCCTACATCAAGAAAGGGACCAGAAAGTACCAGAATTCAAAAAAAAATTCCATACCCTACACACCAAATTGGGTATCAAATATTTTGAGCATCATGTGCTGCTCAAATATCATGGTTCTTTGCATAGATACATTCAAACAGAAATGGATTTCCTGGACATTGCCTCATTGGGCAAGGCTTATAGATACGTTGTCAAGATCGAGCATAAATTTAAGCAAAAACAAAGAGATTTTGGATATGAAAACCCCTCACAGCTGAAGCAGGGAAAAGGAAACCCCAACCCATACAACAAGGGACCAAGTGGATATGGCCTCCCTCAGGAAAATCCATCCAAGCAGTAACACAAGAAGGGAAACGAAAAGATGAATAAGGACATGGGAAAATGGTGTGAGTACCATAAAAGTCCTTGGCACAACACTGACGAATGTCACTCCAAGAAGTCCCTCCTGGCCTAACTGAAGGCTTCCAAGTCAGAGGTCGATTCTGATTCCGAGTCAAATCCTAAAGGAGGGAAGTAGATTATCGATGTTGAGCCCAATTCCATGGTCTCTACCACCAAAGTCCAGCCAAGCAAACCAAAATAACTAGAGGAAGGGGAATGCCTTCGTCACTCATAGATGTGGGTCAAGGGGGCTCCGATTCATTTCATTTTTGACAGCGGTATTTAGAAGAACCTGATTTCAGCAGAAGTTATCAAGCAACTGAACCTGCTAACAAAACCACACCTACAACCCTACACCATCGGCTAGATTCATCAAGGAAGAGATCTTCGTGTCAGCCAACAATTTCATCTGATCTACGACATCAATCCTTTCAAAGATGAGGTACCGTGTGATATTTCTCCCCTTGAATTTTGTGATGTTTTTTTAGGACAACCATATTTGTGGAAGCGTCATGTTGTGTATGAGTCTAAACCCCGTACTATTAATATTACTTTGGGTAAACAATTGTACAATATCCCAGAGGTGGAATCACCTACTTCTATTTCTTTGATCTCTGTTAAGCAATGGCGTAAGGTCATTTCATAGACCGGGAAGTTCATCTTCTTTGTGATCCATGCTCACAATAAGTAGAAGGTCACCACCACATCTATGGCCTCTACACAATGCCTCTCTTTACAGTAAAATATATTGGATGGGATCATGGAAGAATACAAAGACATATTTTTCTCATTTATAGGGGTACCAACACACTCGCAAGTCAAGCATCCCATTGATCTGACACCCGACGCACCTATACCTAATGGATCAGTCTATTGGTGGTTGTTGATGGAGAATGACAAAATTAGGCCTTATATCCAAGAGCTTCTTCAAAAAGGGCACATCATACCAATCTCCCCCCCTTGCGGAAGCTCAATTGTACTAGTGGAGAAGAAGGATGGGACATGGCGATTCTGCATTGATTATAGAGCCTTAAAAAAAATAACAACCAGGAACCGCTATCCCATTCCCAGGATTGATGACCTTCTTGACCAACTCAAGGGGGAAAAGTTATTAAGAAAGATTGACCTGAAGTCTGGCTACCACCAAGTTCCCATCGAACTAATAAATGTCTGGAAGACAACCTTCAAGTCTAAAGAAGGTCTCTACGAATGGCTAGTCATGACCTTTAGCTTAAGAAATTCACTAGCCATGTTCATGAGGTTGATAGACGATGTATTGAGACCCTTCACCAATTCCTTTGTGGTAGTATATTTGTATGACATCCTCATCTTCAGCAGAACATGGGAGTAGCACATGCGGCACATTCAATAGGTTTTGAGCACTCTACGACAACACAAGCTTTATTCCAACTTGGAAAAATGATCTTTTGTCATGAACATGGTCCAATACCTGGGATTCATTGTTGATTAGAATGGGGTACATGTTGATCCAACTATGTTCCAAGTCATCTGTGACTGGACAACCTCGACCACATTGATCGAGCTTTAGAGATTCTTGGGACTAGCCGATTTTTACCAATGGTTTGTGTTTGGATTCTCCCATATTGCATGATCCCTCAACCACGTGACCAAGGGAGGTGGTAGGGACAATTTCATTTTGGGGAAGGGGAATCAACAAGAATTCAAAGATATGAAACATCGTTTGTGCTCAGCTCCAATACTCTCCTTGCATGATCTGCAACAACCATTCGAGATAGATATTGATGCATATGACTATGCTATTGGCACAATTCTCACTCAGCACGGGCATCTGGTGGAATACCATAGTGATGCACTCGCCGATATTGTATGAAAATACCCCACCTATGACAAGGACATGTATTACGTTGTACAATCATGTCGTCAATGGAAAAATTACATTATGGGGAAAGAGACGATCATACACACTGATCACAAGCCTCTATAGTTCATACAGACATAGGGGAAATTGAAGAACGAACACCATTAGAAGTTGTCCAACTACCTGCAACAGATCCATATCAACATAAAGCATAATAAAAGTATCTCCAATCGTGTCAGTGACTTCCTTAGTTGGCCTCCTATGGCTGAACTCACCACTGTGCTCTATTCTTGTGGACATGAAACATTGGAATGGCCCCAACTTTACCAGCAAGATATGGACTTCGCCACCACATATCATCTATTGGGTACAGGCACCACTGTCATTGATTTTCACATTCAGGACAAAATCTTATTCCACCTAGGCTATCTCTGTGTTCCTACAAGAGAGCATGCAAAACTGATTTGTGAAGCCCACTACAATCACGTGGCAGGACATTTTGGCGTAGAGAATGTTGTGGTAGTTCTTCAGAAACATTTTTATTGGCCAAAAAATTGATAGTACATCAACAATTATATCAGATCTTTCACTGCCTCCTCCATTTCAAAGCCAACCATCAAGAAGCAAGGCTTTTACACCCCTCTTCCTATTCCTAAGAATCCGTGGGAATCCATATCCATGGATTACATGTCTGATTTGTCATCCACCAAGCACGAAAGTTACTGCGTGTTTGTGGTTATTGATCAGTTTTTGAATATGTCCATCCTCACAACCTGTAAGAAGAATGTCACAATGACAGATACTTCCAAGATCTTCTTCAAACGAGTTTGGGTTCACTTTTGGATACCACATACCATCATCTTCGACCGAGACAATAGGTTCCTCAACACCTTCTGGTCAAGTCTATGGTATTTGTTGGACACCAAGCTCACAAAATCCACTTCTTTCCACCCCCAAATTGATGGCCAAACCAAGGTTGTCAATCGTATTATTGTGCACATCCTACACATGTACAATTCTAATCATCCCCATACATGGGACGAGAGTCTTCCATATGTCCAACATAGTTAAAATAGGTCTCTCCATAGTTCCACCAACCATAGCCCATTTCAAGTGGGTCTAGGATTCCAACCCTTGGGGCCCATTGATGTTGCACTTCCTATTTCCACCGCACATACATACTCTTCCCCTGGTCAGTCTGCGATCAACAAAGCCACCAGATTCATTGAGAGGATTCAACACATCTGCCAACAGGTCCAGGAGATTCTGTAGAAATCCAATGGAAAGTACAAACATCACCATGACAAACGTAGGGTACCACACTAGTTTTAGGTTGGCGACAAAGTCTAGTTACATTTGCAGAAGGAGCATCTCACCGAGCCCCATCGGAAGCTTCACCCACTTCGTTATGGGCCTTACACTATCACCAAGGCGGTGGGTAGAAATTATTTTGAGCTCAACACTCCACCCTTCCTTGGTCTGTATACAATATTCAATGTGGACCTCCTTCAACGATATTTTCCTCAATTATTGAACACCTATGAGATCGTCGAACAACTAACACCAACATAGCTCAACTCTAACTGCATGGAACAAGCATCCATTGATCATATAGTGGACACACAGGTCAAGGGCACTCACCAACAATGGATCCAACTTTATCGGGTTGTTAAGGCAGGGAAACCCCTAAACCAAGGCAAGTGGCTCACCCGGGGCCAAATCCAGCAGAAGTTTCCTCACTTGATGGGGTAACTTAATGAAATGGAGACCATTTCTTCCTAAGGGGGGAGGATTGATCCAAGTGTATATTGGTGGCCACCCACCTATTCCAATTGGATCCTCATGTCCATTTTTTATTCAACACATCTTTTTGTACTGCTTTATAATTGTGAGTTCTACACTTCTGGGGTTGTCTGAAGCCTCACACATTCTCCAGGTAGATACGGGTGGCCTATCGCCCAATCCAACTGGATTATTTTGTATGTTTTCATGTCATCACATGTTGTTGTACTTCCAGGGTTGTTCTGGGCCCTTAAACATTGTTTGTTTTACTCACCACAGTCAGACTGTAGACATAATCATATTCTGATGGCAGAATGTGTAGTTATCTTAAATACCTTTCCAACGGGCTATCACGTGCCTAAAGATAAAGTTCTATGAAAAATTTATGACCCTGGGAAGTTGAGGTACCAAATTACACCAACTTACCCATAGGGCCCACATGACGTTTGGCGTTTCACCTTCTAGGGTTAGGTTTTTGGATGTCTAGGGTTTTGACATTCATGAGTAATATGGAAAGGGCCTATGGAGTCTCATTGTAATCCATTCTTCTTAGACGGATGTGCGTAGAAACCACATATATTCTCAGAGATAAATACCACCATTCGAGCAAGTTTCAGTTCTGTAGTTTTACAATTTCAGCCTATTCATTATTTAATAGAAGATATTGTTCACTGGATATTTGTGTTATTCTTCCTATCTCTGTGTTTATTGTATTCAGTCTGTTAATCATTTCATTCCACTCCTAAATACAAATCACTAAGTATGAATATATCAATTGGTTAAAGATGGTACCTCAATCATGGATCAATAAATAATGGTTGAGTCCTTTATCTGTTCTCCAAAATCACCTGACGTGCTAGGGATGGTATGGCATGTTAGAATTTTTTTTTTCATTGATGTCAACTCTACAAGAAGTCTAGAATCCTCTAGAAGTAATGGGTGTAATTGAAGAGGTATCCAAAGTGGTCCCATTATGATGTATATTTAATCATTTCCCTCATGGGAAGACGCTTTGAAGAAGTATACAAATAGCGTCTGAGGCATGGTCATGAAGCCCAAATTTGTTTGAGGAAAACTAGGGTAAAGGACATTGTAATTGCATACAAAACCTCCATACGTGGATCGGCCTTGTCGTTTTGTTTCCAAAATTAGGTGGTATGTCACGTGGTTCCTCATAGTTGAGAATTTATTCCCTCTTAAATATGAATCCCCAGAGCATGGTCAAGAAGTCCTGGGTCTAAGGACAAGAAGTTACAAGTCGAACCCAAAATTAATTAAAGGAGAAAAGTTGTTGTTAACAAAATTTATAGGTCATACCTAAAATTAATTAAAGGAGTTACTTGAAATTGTATAAATATGAATCAATAATCCTCTCATTCTAATCATCCATCCAATCAAGTATGTGATCTCTTAAGTGAATCTGAGGTAGTGAATGAGTGCGAAGGAGAAGTCTCGGAGATGCAAGTGAGAGAAGGGTTTATGACAAACCTTGATTGAGCATAACCCCATGGGTAAAGTGTAGGGTGTCCCACGAGGCCCTCGTTGGTTTTCTTGGTAGTGTCACACGAGGAACAACCAATTCCACAGTTTTTTTCCAATGAGGCTGAATTAAAGTTTGATGAAGATGTTATCTTTTGATGTTGAAGCCAATAAATGGTCTGCTTGTCCATGATAATATGCACCAGATTTTTACGTGATTAAAAGTATTCTTTCTATGTGTTTTATCTTGGTGGTTATGGTATATGCTTAAGGAATATCTTGGCTGGTTTGGCACATGCTTAAGGCATGCTTTGACACATGGTCTGAGGTGTATCTTGGATAGTTTGGGCATATGATTTGAGGTATATTTTTGGTATATGGATAATACAAGGCATATGATTCGATGTATATTGTTGGATAATATAGGGAATGGTAGCTTCCTTTGAGTTGATGCTCATAAACTAGGGGGTTGGAGCCTTGTTCTAGTTCGTTTTAGAGAATTTGGGGTTTTGTAGCTTCCTTCAAGTTGGATCATGTAAAAAGGGGGTTGGATCCTCCTTTCAGTTGGTACTAAAAATTTTGTAAGTTAGTGTTTCCTATGAATGCAATCCTCTGAAATATAAGAAAGAATTTAGTGATTTTCTCCCATTTGGGTTTCCACGTAAAATTTTTGTGTATTGTGCATCTGTGGATATATGTTATTGAGTGGAATTGTTCATAATATCTTGAATGAAATAAAAAATGATAAATTGTTTATGAATTGATATTCTGATTAAAAGTGGTAAAAATTGCATAATATTGATTCACCCCCATCTTAGTAATCCAACAAATGGTTTAATAGAAATTCCTTTAGAAACCAATCTAATAATTGGAAGGTAGATCATGGTGTGCACTAAGAATGGAATACCACAGTTTGATGGTCAGAACTATGCCTTCTAGAGAAGAAGGATGAAAACATTTGTGCAATCACAAGGATTTGATATCTAAAAAGTAGTAGTAAATGAAAACAATGCACCTTCCACTCCCCCAATAGATAAGGATGGAAAGAAAATTAATGAAAACAACTAAAATGATAAAAATGATATTCCAAGTGGGATGACTGATTCAGTACAGGTCAAGTTTATGCATTGTGACTCTGCAAAGGATCTTTGGAACAAAAGTCAAAATATTTACAAAGGATATGCCAAAGTCAAGGAGACCAAGCTTCAAACTTATAGAGTTCAATTTGAACATATGAAAATAAAGGAAGATGAAGATATTGCAACCTAATTTATACGAGTTGATGAAATATTGAATGTTATTAAAGGCATGGGAGAAGAAATTAAAGAACCAGTCATTGTTCAAAAGGTACTAAGATCTCTTCCAATGAGATTTGATCATAAGATTCCAGTCCTAGAAGAAAGAGTGGATCTTTATACATTGAGCATGGATGTGTTACATGGAATCCTTACATCTTATGAAATGAGGATAGAGAAGGATAGTCCATCTAGGAAGGAAGCATATTTCAAGTCATCCAAGAAGAAAAAGTAGAAGAAGAAAAATCCAAATTCAAATTGATGTTGCAATGACGATTCAGATGAATATAAAGAAATGGACAACTTCGTAAGGAAGTTGAAGAGACGAACTAGAAAGTAAAAAGGTATGATTACCTCAATATGATTTAATTGTTGTAAAATTGGTCATTTTTCTTCTAAATGTCCTCATGCTAAGAATATATATATATATATATATATATATATATATATATATATATATATATATATATATATATATATATATATATATATATATATATATATAGTGATGAAGAAGAACTCCTAAGAAAGAAAGAAATATAAAAAGGGAAAAATGGTGTCCAAGAAAATACTCTACTCAAAAGAATATATTTCCTAATCGTATGAATATGATGATAGTGACAATGAAGAAAATACTCTACTCAAAAGAATATATTTCCTAATCGTATGAATATGATGATAGTGACAATGAATCACAAAGAGTATTGTTTACAACAATGGAAAATGATGAAGAATATTATAAAGAAGAAGGTGAAGTATATCTTGAGGCAGAACTAATCAACGCTTTAAGTGAACTAAAAATAGAAAAAAAGAAAAACAAGTCACTCAAGGAATAATTAATCAAGCTAAAGGAGGGTTCTCAAAATTCCAACAAATGATTATGAATCTAAAGGTCCAAATAGAAGAAGTCAGAAGGATTGAAGAAACACTAAAAATTCAATTGGAATAAAAGGAGAAAATGAAGCAAAGCTTGGAAGTATAAATAGTCTCACTAAGGAAGGAACTTCAAAAGAAAGACATGCAATAGAACAACACCAAAATATTGTATGAAATCATCATCAATCAAAGACTATACCATGACAAGTCTAGACTAGGACACAACCAGATGCATACTGAGAAGGGTTTAAGATCCATGGAAAGTCTGGACTGGGACACAACCAGATGCATATTGAGAATGGTTTAAGCTCCATGGAAATAGAAAAGTAAGTAGAACAAAATATTTATGCATAAGTAATCAGAGGTTCAACCTAGAAGGAAGAATGCAAGCATTCAAAAGATAACTCTCACGAAATTGAGAAAACTAAAGAAGAAGATTACAGAAGAATGACACCACCTAGAAGATCCAGAATTCAGAATCAACAACCAACCATGGAAACAACTCAAGAAGAACATTACAAAAGAATAACAACATTTAGAAGATCTTCTACACTCAGGTACCAAAATAGTTTTCTTGGTTTATGTTATTCATGTAATAATTTTGGGCACACGGATATAAAATGCAAAGTTTATGCTAAGAATAGGAGAAACTAGGAAGGATACTCTATAATCAATCATCTCAGAAAGCATCATGAATCATATAACATAAACTATAACAATTACGACTCATTAAATGATGAAGTATAATTTTATAAATGCAACTGTTGGATTACTGAGAGGGGGGTGAATCGGTAATGAGAAAGTTATACCACTTTTAACCATAGTTTATATTCCTTTAAATTACTCAACCATGTTTATCAGTTCATCATCAATTTATTATTGTATCATAAACATTAACATCCATCAATGCATAACAAACAATAATAAAAACATCAACAAAATACACAATAGACCAATATTTATGTGGAAACCCAATACAAGAGAAAACCATGGAATGTTTTTTTTTTATGTCAAAGAATTACATTCAAGGAAGAAACAACTTCCAATTTTCCAGCTCCAACTGGAAGGAGGCTCCAACCCCCTAATTTATCAGGCTCCAACCTAAAGGAAGCTCCAACTCCCTAATTCTCTACCTCCAACAAGAAGGAGGCTACAACCCCATGGGTTTTTTGACTACAACCCGAAGGTGGCTACAACCACCTAGTTATCAAGCTCCAACCTGAATGAATCTCCAACTCCCTGATTCTCTTCCACTAACCGGAAGGAGGCTACAACCCCCTTTCCTTGCCTCGTCCCATCACCCTGAAATATAAATGCCAAATGTAGATGACCTGTCTCTGTCACTAAATCAACCACTGCCACTCTGAACCTTTCATTGTCGACATGTACCAACAACCTATAACACCATGTACCAATCAACTTGTACCAACAACATGTACCAACAACGTGTAATGAATTGTACCATGAATAAACCATGCATGAACTTGTACCTTAACCTGTATCATCAACAAGTGCATCAACCATGTACCAAACATGTAGAAATAAAATGTCACAAAAACCTATCTCATCAATATCATCAACCAAATAATATATACTCACCAAGATCAATCACCAAGACAACTCTCAACCATATGCACAATATCACCAAGATGTGCATCAACCAAGACTACTCACAAACATCAACAAGATGTACCAATACAAATATGTGCTTCTATA